>MJUU01055772.1:14837-76365 GCA_002080025.1 Modiolus philippinarum | reverse complement strand
CCGTGCAACCCCCAACTTCCGAACCCAACCCATTTTTTTAAGTCTGCATACATCCCCTCTTCAAAATAAACATGTTAACACGAGCATAACCTGCACGCACTTGTGGAATTTTGCCCCTTTTTCGACCCTCCTACCGAAATTTTGGAAATTTTCGATTTTCGTTCAAGTTTTTCTTTCAGTTGCTTCAAAATGTTGACAAAATGCCTATAAGTTATAAAAACGAGGTATCAAATGATTGCTTATTATATAAGCTTCACAAAGAACCCAAGTTTTTAAGATTTCTATGCCCATTACGTTCCATAGCGCAATTAAACGTACCCCTCTACCCCAATGAAATATTGACGAAAAAACTGATATTTTCATTGAAATTGCGTAAGTTTGATGGTCTTGAGAACCCGAAGTGCATCTCAATTCCCAATTCTGAAAATTGTTTTAGCTTTTCAATCTATTGACTTCAATATAAAACAGGTTAAGACAATGTTAACATATTTTAAATGACCAAATTTTTTTTTTTCAAATATACCAAATACAGGGACCTTTGAATAATTTCGTTTTTGAATAAGTTTTGTCTTTCTTTCGCCTAATATTATTTTTAGTAAACAAATATCATTTAAAAAGGTATCAAATGAAAGCTTATTGTATAAGCTTTACAACCATAACAAATAATGGCCGTTTTTAGGTAATATATACATCATATATCAATAAAACTTACCCCTACCCCAACAAATTTACTCTAAAATTGTCCATTTTTTGTCCATTTTCGCATAAAAATAACCAGCAGACGCAAAATGTGTGTTGTATAGGACAATTTTGCATAAATTATATTATGATTTTCTATTTTAACAGCCATGTGTTGACTTAAACTCAATATTTTGCCCGTAATTGGTGAAAAATGGGAATTTTCAACATTTCAGAATTGTCCAAAGTCCACTGCTATATCGTTATATATGCAAAACCTGGAGGATATTTCTGCAACTATGCCAATTAATTGTAGCAAGCGACACATTTGGTGTCTTAAAACATTGCTAAGAAAAACAAGGAGTGTTAAATGTGACTCTGATTACAGAAAATCTTACCCCTACCCCAACATATTTTCCCTGAAATTGTCAATTTTTTGTCTATGTTCATATAAAAATAACCAGAACACGCAAAACATGTGTTGTATATAACATAAATGCATGAATTACATCAGAATATTGTATTTCAACAGCCATTGGTCGACTAAAACTCAATATTTTTTTTCTTCCAAAATTGATGAAAAATGGGAATTTCAACATTTCAGATTTGTCCGTATTTCATCGTTAAATCACAGTATATGTCAAATGTATAGAATATATCTGCAGATATGCCATTTAATTGTCCTAAGCAATACATAAATTGTCTTTAAACATTGTTTAGAAAAACAAGGAGTGTTATATGTGACTCTAAATACCGAAACTCTTACCCCTACCCCAACAAATTTTCCCTGAAATTGGTGATTTTTGGTCTATGTGCGCATAACAATAACCAGAACATGCAAAATGTCTGTTGTATATGACAATGGTGCACGAATTACATCATGATTTGGTATTTTAACAGCCTTTGGTCGACTACAACTCAATATTTCTTCCCAAATTGATGAAAAATGGGAATTTTCAACATTTCAGATTTGTCCATAGTTCACTGTTAAATCGCAATATATATCAAATCTATAGAAAAGATCTGCAGATATGCCAATTAATTGTTCTAAGCGATACATATGATGTCTTAAAACATTGTTTAGAAAAACAAGGGGTGTTGAATGTGACTCTAGATGCCAAAAATCTTACCCCTACCCCAACACATTTCCCCCAAAATTGTCAATATTTTTGTCTGTTGGGATAAAAATAACCACCAAACGCAAATTCTGCGTTGCATATAACAAAGTTGCATGAACACTATCATGATTTGGTATTTCAAATCCCAGTTGTCAGCTTAAACTCAATCTTTTGTCCAAAACTGATGAAAAATGGAAATTTTTAGCATTTCAGGTTTGTTCAAAATTCACTTTTAAATCGTTATATGTGGCAAATCTGGAGGATTCATCTGCAGATATGCCAATTTATTGTCTTAACCGATACATATGTTATTTAAAAACACTGTTTAGAAAAATAAGGAGTGTCCAATTTGTCTCTAAATACTAAAAATGTTACTCCTACCCCAACAAAATTAAACTTAAAAATCTCCAAAATATGACCGTCTGTACATATAAATGAACAAAACATACTAATGTTTTACTTTCTTTGCAAAAGATGTATTTGATACATCATAATATGTAATTTTGACACCAAAATATGGGTAAAATTGAATATTTTGGACGATTATCGTGAAAAATGGGAATTTTCAGTATTTCAGAATTTTCCGAAATTCAAAGTTAAATCGCTGAATAACTGCCCATAAACCGGGCGCATGATCTTATTTTTGATAAATGTGAGGCTCTGTGTGTTTTTGTGTTTGAAAATGATATGTCATTGGACCTTTATACAATGTTAAAAGCTTTTCAAGCTGAATAAAATGAAATAAATTGTGTTGAATATGTGTGGTAAGGGGTAATATGTTTGTAATTTATGAGACTGTAGTTAGTCTAAAAGGCTTAAAAGCATACTTTCTAATTGCTTAGAGATGATGAAACGATATTTAATCAACATTTTAAAGTTGTATATCAATTTCATGAAGTATTTGCATCTCAAAGTCAAAACAGCAGAAATTCTGAAAAACGGAAAATTCCAATTTTTCATACAATTTCGGACAGAAGAGTCAAAATGAGACCTTTTGAAAAGTTTTAATCTACTTAAATGATCTTCTGCATGTCAGTTGTAGTGAAAAACACGCTAGAATTCCCATTAAACGTTATCCTTTTATCATTTAGAGCCTGAATATTTCAAATTTTCTCTTAATTTTTAGGGTTAGGGGTGCTAATTTTGACATTTATGAACCTATAATATGTCTGAAACTAAAATTTTTGCATATAATTTGTTGCTAACATATCATAAATTATTATTGCACCGGCAATTATTAAATATATATTCAGATTTTTACGACCCTCGAGTCAAAAAGTCGAAATTGTGAAAAATCTAAAATTCCAAAAATTCCATTTTTCAAAAATTTTATACCGAAAATCAACATTTTATGGACTTTTATGGTTTTATATTCCAACATTGTATCACAACTGATAAGTTAGGCATAAAAACTAGATCAAATGACGAGGGTTGCTTATCTGAAAGGAATTGACAGCCTAAAATCGACATTTTCGCAATTTTTTGCAGGGGTAGGGGTAGATTTTTTGTATCCTTAGATCATAAAATTGGCGTAAAGTACCCAAACCTGTGTTCATTGTAAAGCATATGTAATTAGCTTTAATTTGATACCAAATTTCAGTACATATTACTTATCTGTGAAAAGTTATGGAGCTAAAAAGATGAAACTTATGTTAAAACGAAAATACAATAATTTTTCTGGTGTACAATAAAAGTGGCCCTATACTGTCTATGCGACAGCGTGCAGGTTATGTTCGTGTTAACATGTTTTATTTTGAAGACGGGACATAGAAGGACTGAAAAAAAACCGGTCTGGTTCGGAAGTGGGGGGGGGGTGCACGGAAAGTGTTTCCAGCCCAGGGACTATGTCCAGGTAGCTCAGTCGGTTACACAGTGGAAATTCAAATATATCGTAAATCAAATATCAAGGATCGAATTTCGACCAGATTTGCTTTCTTTGTCAAATGTTTTTAAGTTACTTTTTGGTGTTAATATTGGTATCTATATTTTCATGTGTCCAAATAATTAATTTTATACCGTTGAGGTATTAAAAAAACTGAAATAAACATGAGCACGTTAACATAGATACAAACTTCTTAATTTACTCCCACAGTCCTGTATCGCAATTAACCCCGTGTTGATGCTACAAAAGATTTAGTTTCTACAAACGTTTTCTTCGGAGCGGTGCGATTGTTGCATGACCAATAACAGAACAATTGATATAAAAAACATTAATACACGGCATTGAATTTTTTTTATTTTGGGCAATATCGTATTCTTTAAGTACCTTGATATAAACCATATATTATCATGCATGTACATTGTAAATTTATTACTATTTTTTAGAATCTTCCTCAAGTACTAAATAATATGCTATACATATTAAACATACATGTATATGTCATACTTTATTACTCTGAATACTTTTTCTTTATCTTTTTGTTATTGTATTCTTTCTTTCTTTTTTACTTTGGATTACATACCACATGTCATGTATAAACTGTGCTTATGTCCAATAAAATTGTTTGATTTGATTTGACTATCGACTAATTAGCTAGGCTATGGAATAGCCTAGCTATATAGATAGTTCTTGGGGGAAAGTGAGGAGTACGCTTGCGCAGTGAGGATAACGCATGCGCAGAAGACTACTGACCAATAGGAATTTCAGATTCTCGAAAATCAAAATGGCGTCCAGTTTCGTCCTGATAAAACGGGGCGGAGTTTAATTTTTCTGTTTCCTTGTGGAAGTTGAAAAGTATCATAAACATTTACTATAGGTGGTACTGGGAACATGCAATATCGCTGAGCCAAATTTATAAATATAGATATGATAAAAAGAATAAGAACAGTAATGTATAAATTTAAAACCAGAAGTTAATAAATAAAGATGAGGTATTGTGCAATAATCAATAATATACAAATACTATAAAAGACTTTTCAATTGTGTTAAACAAAGCGTGATTGTAGTTTGTGGAGATACTTTAAGTTAGGCAAGTGGAAAGAGATAGAATAGCGTTTTTTTTTGCGGAAGAATAAAGGGCTACCGGTGTTTATTTGTATGTGTTGTAAAAGGTTTATGTTTCGAAGCCAAGTACATCATGAGCCACCACACCCTTGTCAATCAAACACGCAATTTTTTATCCAAGGCTATTCCATAGTCTAGCGTATCGTTTTTATTTCATAAAAACCATTATCCGATTTATATCATCCTCTTATGTTTATAAAGTCCCCTAGTGTTTCTAGTTATAAGTATTAATAGTCTTGGTCAGCAGAAAAACACCAAGGGATACTACAGGTAAATATAAACAATGTGACGCAATCGATCGGTTAAATATAGCGTCTTAGACATAAATTTTAAATTATCCAGTGAACAAAATCGTCGCCATAAGCGCCCTACCTCTTTTCTCAGAAATAGAACAAAATTAGCCTCATGAATTGTTAGCCAATGGTCGGAAATTAAAAATTTCTTCATTATCAACTGCAGAAATAACTACAGAATGATGGAACGCTAGAAAATATTATGGGGGTCTATTATTGGTCAACATTTTATTCAAATGTACAAAAAAGAAAACAAAAACTACGATGTTCAATACTAGCAGTTGACGTATTTCGCTTTATTATTTGTTGTTGCTCAAGCAGACAACGCCTAAAACTATGCATTTCACATCTGTAAACGCTATTTGATATTGTTTTTGAAAAGTACTTCGGAATGACAGCGTGACAGGCTATTCAACTTGCACTTTAACATCATTTGGAACCAAGCCCAAAAACAACGAACGATGAAAATCTCTTTTGCTTGTATTGGGTCCCTAAACAACATAAATTTTCCAAACGTGGAAACGATTCATAGCAGGTTCTTCTCTTTTAATATGCACTGTTGAATATGATGTCATTCCAAAATGAATTTTACTTTCTCTTTATTCTACCAATCCCCTTCTTATAGATTCTCAGTCAACTGTGTTAAAAAAAATCCTACAACGACACTGTCTCTACTAATGATGTCAATCAAAATTAGGATTCTTTAATTTTTTATTACCCTAAAGGTAATACTTTAATTTCTATCACAGTATCTAAACTTTTGATTTTTTCACTCCTTTACTTTTTCAATTTCCCTTAATGATTTCTCTTTTGCAATAATTAACCTCCCTTTGAGCAGTCATATTGCAATATCTGTAGCATATAGTGTAGTGATAGTTGGCATTTGTATGAAACAGAATTTTACTAGACCTTCTATTACTGAAAAAAAGATAAAATAACACTACTAAATTACTCAATTTTCACCTTTCGATAACAAAATACCGAAGTCGTTGTGAATTTAGTTTCTACATATGCGCATTTCGACAACTGATGTCTCTTCAGTGCAGATAAAATCAAAACATTTGGAAATCCATAAACCAAAATATGTAAAAGCTGACAGAGAACATTTTACCAATAGCCGGGCGCGTCCCCAGGTGGTGGATAGGGGAATGCCCTGTCTTTGTAGGGTAGTCAGGTCATAATACGGAAAGCCTGACCGCGAACCATTGTAGCTAAACTGTGTGGAGAAACGCAACACTCCATGCAGTATAAAGAACCCTTCTTTATTTCTCTAAAGAGAGCAGACGCATTGGGTGTCGTATAGAAGGCTAAATTTCCGACCCCTATCCATTTCTCCCCTTTTCCATTGGCAATCAAAAGTTGTTTCCCCGGTTGTCTCTTCCACCTTTGTTTCTTCCTTCTTTTATTTACAATTTTTTGAATTGATTAACTTGTTGTCGTCCTAACATAGCTGAAATATTGCTCATTGGACGTTAAACTCTAACAAATCAAACAATCAACCAATATTACCAATAAGATCCAAAAGGAAAGTCAAATTCAGCTAAGGACAGAGATACTCCATAGGTTTTAACCAAATTTCTTGAATTTTGATGTTGCAAGTTTTGAAATAAAATCGGTGCTCGGGCCAGAAATACTTGCTACTGGATTGGTGAATACCGTCAACCAGCAGTTGCATCGGCCCAGTGGTAATAAATAACAAAATACCGAAGTTACTGTGAATTCGGCTTAATAAACTATGTCCCATGCTAGCGACTAGGTACGAACATTAAAATCACAAATTTTAAAGGGGACCAGCCAAGTACATTGTAACCAAGTTTTGTTCCTATTGGCTTAGTGGCTTCAGAGGAAAAGGCCTTTGAATACATTTCCCATAGGGTCCCTATGTTAAACTATATTCCCTTCTGGGGCCATTTTGGATGAGTTGTGAAGATAAAAATAACAAACTTTAAAAGGGACCACCCAAGGACTATTGTGACCAAGTTTGGTTCCAAATGATTGGTTAGTTTCAGAAAAGAAGTTCTTTCAATGCATTTCCCATAGGGTACCTATGTTAAACTTTGTTCCCCGCTGCAGCCATCTTAGATGGTGTGCAACCATAAAAATCACAAACTTTAAATGGGACGCTGAGGACTATTGTGACGAAGTTTGGTTCTCATTGGATCAATGGTTTAGAGGAGCAAATCTTTGAATGCATTTCCCATAGGGGCCTATGTAAAACGATGTTCCCTGCTGGAGGCCATCTTGCATGAGATGCAAACCTGCTGGAAATATCTAGTAGTAGTCCTTGAAAAGCTTAACACTTTTGAAATTCACATTTAACCTCTTTTTCAAACATTTTAGAAATAAAAGTAAAAACGTTAAAAAAATCGTGCAATTCAAAGAAAAAGGACCATTATTTCCCCAAAATTGCAGAGCAGGCATATCTCTCCATGCTGATAATTTTTGTCCCTATGTCAGATTTTTTTAGATCTGAACCGGTACGGTTTTCGGGTAATTTGCAAAAACAGCAATTTACCCCTATTTTCTATTTTTAGTAACAGCGGCCTTGTAATTTTGTCTATGGACATAAAAATCACAAACTTGAAAATGCATACCCTAGTGATGATTCAGGTCAAGTTTGATTAGTATTGAACAAGTATTTTAGAGGAGAAGATCTTTGAATAAAACTTAATGGATGGACGGACGACGGACACCGAGTGATGTCAAAAGCTCACATGGCCATTGGCCAGGTGAGGTAAAAAGTGTTAAAATAACCATCAACTTCCAAATGTGTTGATTTTATTTGCACTGAGGAGACAGAAGTTTTCGAAATGCGCATATGCAGAAACAAAATCCACAGAAACTTCGGTATTTTGTTATTTATTACCACTGGGCCGATACCTCTGCTGGGCACTGTTAGTCCCCGAGGGTATTCAATAACCCAGTAGCCAGTACTTCTGTACTGGAGTGAAAACCGACTTTATTTGGAAACTTGCAATATCTGAATTTTAGAAAATTTTGTTTCAAACTAAGGAGTATCTCCCTCTTACATAGATCTGTCCTTGGCTGATTTTGGCTTTTCTATTTAGATCTGATTGGTAACTTGTTCTCTTTCAGTTTTTACACGTATTTTGGTTTATAGACTTCCAAATATTTTGATTTTATCTGCACTGAAGAGACATCAGTTGTCGAAATGCGCATATGCAAAAACAAAATTCACAGAAACTTCGGCATTTTTTATTTGATGCCCATACCAAATATTGAAGATACTGTAAAAACTTTTTATATTCTCTTTATGTTTAGATACTGTTATCACAAACATGATAAATTATATCTTTCTTTCATCAGGACATCATTGTAAAAGGTCATAAAATGGAGATGAGAAGTGTTGTGGAAAAGATTGTTCTTCTAGCAGTGATGGCACTGTTTTGTATGTCGTCATTAGTTAAAATAGTACCAACATTTTTTCCTGCTGATGTTGGTAATCACATGGTAAGAGAAAAGATCAGTATGTAAAGAGAAAATGGTCTGACTTGCGGCTTTTGACACTTTGTTATATTATTAATTAATTCCTTGCATAAAATACACATACTTCTGTTTACACATAGATATAAGGAGACATTCAGATCACACTCCCTTATGTAAAGTACTATGAAAAGTCCGTGTTTTACACGTGTTGATTCCGTCTTTAAGCATGGATGTGGCTTTGCTCTGCAATAAGTAAAGAAACCCACTCAAATCGTTGCCAGGAACCACCTTTAACTTACTTTGAGATATGAGCAAAGTTCATTGTTTTTGCTCATTGTTGTAGGCCTCATGGCGACTTCAACATGAAGAACAACAATACAAGCGTTGTTTTACCACATATTTGTAGGGGCTTTGTCTCTTGTGCATTTACTCTATATCCTTACATTGAGATTTTAAGCCTGGAGTTTGCAGTATGGACTCTGTAAAAAGATTCTCCGTCGGAGATATGTATGCTCCCTTAATATTGCAGTTATAGTGTACAAGTTCTTGAAAGAACACCCACATGAATACACTATCATACTTTCTAATTTAGGCTTTTTATTTATTTTCTTTTTTGTAATTTCCAAATGGTATTCTGATCATTCTGTTTAGTGCCCACATCTCGCTACTAGTATTTTATAATGCCAAGTTTTCTTACAATTGACTTGATGGGTGCTCTGTGGTTGTTTGTACGTTGTGATTGAGTCTTTTGTCGGGCAGCGGATAACAGCAGTGGTAAAATCACTTTGCCAGTTAATTTTAATTTGCTTGATGACCCCGCCTACATGGAAAATTAAGAGCATGGATGTGGAGTTGTTCTACAATTAGCAATAAATCATCTAAAACTGGTGCTGGGAACCGTCTTAAACTTGGTATTAGTTATGAGCAAAGCTCCTTGTTGAAGAACTCAAGAACTTATTGTACCGTCAAAGATGAGGAACAACAATAAAGCGTTGCTTTATTGCTTGTTTTTACCACATATTCGTAGAGACTTTGTCTCATTTGCATTTACTCCATATTCTTCATCGTTGATTTAAGAAAACTTGTAACGTTAGGACAGTAATACTTCAGATGTTAAGTATTGCTTCTTTTTATAGTTGTCAAGACCATATTTGATCACAATCTCTCAGAAGATTTATTAGATTATCTATCTTCAACTGAACTCAACCACTGCAACAGTGTCTAAACATTTGATTTTTCTACACTCTAATCTACTCTTCCACATGATAAGCTAAAGTCAGTTCCCCGGGAATCAATACATACGTCTTTATGTATTAAAAATGGTGAAAAAGATATTCATATTTAGTGAAAGGTAAAGATGGGCCTGTATTGTTAAACATCACACTGATTCACACAAAAAAAGTAAACAGAGGAGAATGTAATCGCAGTGCTGGAATTCTTGATTGATAACATATTTGTAGACTTTGGAGGAAAAGTTTTCCAACAGGCAATAGGGATACTGGAACTACTTTTAGCAGATTTGTTTCGTTATTCGTATGAAGTCAGGTTCATACAAGGGATAGATAAAAAAAAAATGACAATAAGCTAACCAAGTCATCTAATTTCAGCATTCGTTATGTAGATGATGTTCTTTCATAAAACAATCCTAAATTTAAGGATAACCTTCATATTATATACCCAAAATGAACTTGAGATTAAAGGGACCATCAACATCATAGTTTTTACCTCTGATTTTGGATTTTTGAATTTGGAATGCCACCTTTTACCCTTTTTTGCGTCGGCGTTCGTTGTATCAGAACCGCGTTAATCTTGAGACGTTGATTCATTTTTGTATTTTCAATTGTTATGAATGTAGTGAAATGAAGCATTTGCACCTGACATAACATTTTTAATGTTTAATTATTTTTTTACAGAGAAACGAATTTGTGCGTTATAGTCGTGTATGTTTAACAACATTGTTTGGATATAAGCCAGACCCAGTAACTTACATGACAGTCACTGGAATACTGGAATTCTGTGGATTTCTAGCATTGTTATTTAGAGATACCAGACAATATGGATGTGTTATACTTGGGATTGTTATGATCGGAGCAGCACAAACACATCTGTGTTTTTACGAATTTGACAGAACTGTTTTGCCGATGTTGTTGTTCATGGCAGTATATTTTATATACTCATTTACTGGGAAAACTAAGGCAAAAACAGACTGATACATTGTTCAAATTTAAGCTGAGAACAGGGAGCTTTGATATCATTGTCAGTTCTTGCATCCATTGTCCGTCTATCAGTTGGTCTTCTCTTATGACAGTATTTTATCAGATTATTAGTAATAAATCTATCATGTGCAAAGTACTACTTACAGACAATACTCCTTTTCAAGCACTATAGATGGCATTGAAGTATCTAGTTTCGCTAGTTCCGCAAATGAAGGTATTTCTGATTGGTTAGGCAAGTTTCATAAAAGTGTCAATATGAATTGCAGGGAAAGAATATAGATGCCCAACATATTAAATTTGAAGACAGTTTACATTATTTATATAAAAGACAGTCCATGATCATTTTACCTTTTCAGAAACTGCTGAACTGACATCACATTTAGGGCTTGCTTTAAGGTTTGAGGTTCCTCATTGTGTTGAAGACCGTACGTTGACCTCAGCTGCCTTGTTTTGGTCGTTTTAACCTGGATATGGGATGTTGCCTCCTTGACATTTACACCATTTCCTTTCTTTTTCATATGTTTGCTAAGTGATACAAAAAAACGCGTAAAATAGGCAAAAATTGGAAAACAAAATTTTTTTGAATATACTATCTTTTCCCCCACAATCCGTTTGCATCTAAAATGTTCATGTTAGCTATATTTTTAGTTTCTAAATATTCTAATCTTCGGTGAGCAAAAGAGACTCTAACAAAAGTCAAAGAAAAAAAATGACTGGATGCATTGTTTTGAAGAAAAAAGATTTTACCATGTCATATCATGAATTTTTATTTATTATAAATGCCGTTAATTGTTACGCCATGCGAGACTTTTGAACATGTATGTGAACAACATTGTGTCAACAGACCATATCCAAGCTCTGGTAATAAGACTTATTAGACCAACTCCATTTGTTGGACTGTTAGTCCCCGAGGGTATTCACCAGCCCAGTAGTCAGTACTTCGGTGCTGACCCGAAAGCCGATTTTATTTCGAACCTTGCAATATCTAAATTTTTGTAAATTTTGTTGAAAACTAAGGAGTATTTCCCTCATGCAAAGCCTTGTCCTTAGCTGATTGCTTTACATTTAGATTATATTGGGTATTTGTTCTTTATCAGCTTTTTAATATATTTGATTTTATGGTCTTCCAAACGTTTAGATTTTATCTGCACTGAAGAGACATACGTTGTCGAAATGCGCATATGCAGAACACAAATTCACAGTAACTTCCGTATTTAGTTATTTGTTACCACTGGGTCGATGCCTCTGCTTGCGGACTGTTAGTCCCCGAGGGTATTCACCAGCCCAGTAGTCAGTACTTCGGTGCTGACCCGAAAGCCGATTTTATTTCGAACCTTGCAATATCTAAATTTTTGTAAATTTTGTTGAAAACTAAGGAGTATCTCCCTCATGCAAAGCCTTGTCCTTAGCTGATTTTGGCTTTACATTTAGATCATATTGGGTATTGGTTCCCTATCAGCTTTTTAACATATTTGATTTCATGGTCTTCCAAACGTTTAGATTTTATCTGCACTGAAGAGACATAAGTTGTCGAAATGCGCATATGCAGCAAATAAATTCGCAGTAACTTCGGTATTTAGTTATTTGAATGTAGGTGTTCTTAAGCACAACGTTCATATTCAAACCATTAGACCTTGGGATGTTGTAGATATAATAGCAATGATTCATACTACCTTATTCCAAATTGCATTAATATAAAGATGTCTGTACTACCTTTGATTACATGTACGTGATAGTTATAATTTTTTTTACCTGTTGCATGAGATCTGCTTTTTGTTGGACTGCACATGATACATTCAGCGTGAATAGCTAGTGTGGGACTGTTTTGACAATTTAGATTATATTTTTGAACAAAAATGAAATGAAATAGAATAAATGCATATAATACAGAGTCTTAACAAAACACGGTAGAACCAAGCGATGGAACAACGCTTTTATTGTTGTTCTTCATCCTTTAGTCACACTGAGGCCTTCAACAATGCGCTTTGCAAATACCTAGCACTAAGTTCCAGACGGTCTGTAGCATCGGGTTGAATATAATTCATGTTTAATGTCGAACAACGCTTCATCCATGTTTCTGTTTTACTCATGGATGCGGGATTTTCAAAAAAAAAAACATTTATTAAGCTTTAAGTCAGTTCATCCATTGCACGACAAAAGCACTAGTGTCTCCAGATATGGGACAATTACAACATACAGACAAACATATTTACTCATGAAGTCAATTGTCAGAAAAACTTGGCCCATTAAAATGGTAATATCTGAAAACTATAAACAGGTTCTCAGAATGACATTTGGAAATTACAAAATAAAATACAATTTCAAAATTTGAAAGTATTAAAGTGTATCTAGATGGGAAATTCTCTTAATAGCAAGTATACTATAAACATAAATAGATAATATAAATTTCTCTAATTTCTATCCAGTTTTCACACTTCCTGAACGGTGTGGAAACATTTGTTCTCCTCTATAGAGAGGAGAACAAGTTTCGTGACATTTCCCGCCAAATTCATTCGGAATACAGTCCTCGGTGTTTTTCGTCCAGTCAAAGGAGAAACAGTTTCCACAACTTAAACACGTTAATTATGAAATTTCTCACATCTCGATAAATAAATTTTCAAACGTTTAAAAGCTCGGCAAGCCTCACTTTCAAACATATGCAAAATTTATTTAACTCGATGTGAGAAATTTCATAATCAACTAGTTCTCGTTATGGAAACTATATTTCTCGCACTGTGAATATTGATTCCACACTGCAGGAGAGATGAGCTCCAGTCTTGAATAAACAAAGAAAGGATAGTGAGTAAATGTATATGAGACAAATCCTCTACAAACACACTAGAGGAGCAAGCAATGGAACAACTCATTTACTGTTGTTTTTCATCTTAAAGTAATCGTGATGCTTTTATCAATGCTAATACCTCGCAGTAAGTTCGAGACGATCCAAAGCACCGGATTGAAGGAAAATCAGTACTAAATTTTTAATGTTGTACAGTTCCTTTTTACTCGTGGATATGGGATCATCAACATATATAAGTTACACTGGATAAGTGGTTTTATAATTAATGCCATCGCCTCCTCCACAAAAGCGTCAATAGCGTGAGTAGGGATAAGAAAGACCACCTTCTATACGGCTTCAAGAGGCCGATGTTTTTCGCTTTACATTTTTATGAACAAAATTCTTTTTTCTATGTTGAGAGAAAAAATATGTTACTTAACTGTCAGCTGATCAATGTGACACAGTTATGGGGAAGCCACAGATTAAAACAAAATTGTAGTATATTAATTGGATAGTGTTTTCACATTAAATTGAAAAAAAAAAAGATTTGCAGCAATACAGCTACACTCTTCAAAAAATAAGAAAGTAATGCCTTATTCAAGTTATATCTACAGAGTAGCAGTGTAATATTCTCCCCATGCATGTCTTCTGCATTTCACAATTAGTCCACTGTTGTTATGCCTGTAGTTTGACCAGCAATTTTCTCAAAAACTTATCACCAAGTTTATATTCAATCACTGTCGTAATTGTCACTACAGATGTTTTAGGTACCGTCGTTACCATGATTTGACAGATCGTAAATAGTTACTTTCACAAATGAGAATGAACATATTTGATGAGATCTAGGGTATATAACCGAACCGACTACCAACGACTATGACAAAACTGGACTTTTCATTCGTGGAGCAGATAATGCTGATCTTATGATATCTTCACTTTAAGTAGGGGTTCACACTGCTGGTGCTTTAGTATTGTGGCTTTCTTGTTCATTTTTGTCTATTTGTTTTATCTCAGTTTTGAATATAAATGACCATGTTTATTCTTATTTTTAATTTTGGAATTTCTCCTTTGCCCTTTTAGTATCGGTATTCTTTTACCAATGTATATATTGCAACACAATTAGTTGTACAGACAAACAAAAGAGGCCATACATAACATTTTCAACAGTTGGCATAGAATAAGTTTCAGAACATGGAAAATGGAATCTGGAATTATTACCTGCATGGTTTCAACAACTCCTTGTAACAAAATTATTACTTAAAAATTTACTTGGTTGATTGATTGATTGATTATTGTTTAACGTCTACTCAGCAATATTTCAGCTATATCAAGACGAGAACAAGTTTGTTAATAAATAATCACTTTGGGGTATGGAAAGGGCCATGGGACGGGAAATTCTGACTGCCACTGGAAAAGTAGGGTAAAATCGTCAAGGGCGGGGAATTTAGCCTTGTAGCCGATCACCTACGGACCACCCCAAATTGAGCTTGCTACAAGGGTTCTTTAACGTGCAGGAAGCCTGGCATTTCTTCCAACACGTGGACCTGAGTTTACATCCCATCCGAAAGATGGGTTGTGTATTTATTAATCCCGCACAACCACGGAATGGGTCCTATTTCTAAATCCCGGGACCCTCGGGGTCAGCCTCCGTTTAGGAGGGGTCACACCCCGCAAGCCGGAGATACTAGATCCTATTTCTATATCCCGGGGTTCCCTCGGGGTCTTCTGTTAGGAAGACTCATACTCCAAGCTCAGAGGATGCTGCGGGCCTATTCATAAGCCGGGACCGCGCACGGCGGAAAATTTACTTGGAAAATTCTCTTGATGCAGCATGGACATTTATATAAACATACTTTATATTGGACCTGCTGCGTTAAATAGCTTTATTTTCAGTTGAAACAAAGAAGCAATGCTGACCACTTGTTTAAAATGCAAAACAATACTGAATTTAACAATGATTGACTATGAAGTAAATGTACATGAGAGAAAGTCTCTACAAATACATGGTAAGACTAAGAAATGGAACAGTTCTTTTATTGCTCTTCTCCATCTTTGAGTCACCATGAGGCCTTCTACAATGAGCTTTGCCCGTACTTCATAGTACGACGGCTCCTAGCATCGATTTGAGCATAATTCTTTCTTGGATTGGATGTCGAACAATGCTAAATCCATGATTCTATTAATCCCGGATCCGGGATTATCAACATTCCTGAAATTAAAAAGTTTTATTACAATTGCTGTCATTCGTTTTCCGACAGAACGACAACTGCAACATAAAGATAGCCACAGGACACTCATAGAGTAAATCGCAAGAAAACTTGCTGTAGTAAAATGATATCTTAAATAGTGACACATGGGCACTCCAGATAGGTAGCCAGAAAATCATTTGGAAATCACTAATAAAGCAAAATAAAAAGAAAAAAAAAAACAAAAACAAAAAAAAAACAAAAAGATACAAATTGTCGAAAAAGGCATCTGTAGAAACGAACACATGTAGTAATAGTGAACTACATATGTAATTACATTAAAATGGTATGGGGTAATTGCATACTATGCAAAGTTTCTTTTGATACGTGGACATGGGCTGGTATAGCCAACCTTAGGAACAATGCCCGTTTTGTGAAAGGAGTTGGTTACCGAAAGGCGATTACTGTACCTAATAAGAGATTTTCTCATTCTTACATAACTCTGTCATTAGCTGATTTTTGGTTTTTCATTTACATCCTATTGGTTACTTGTTCTCTTTCAATTTAACAGATATTTCGATTTATGGTCTTCCAAACGTTTTTAATTTGATATGCACTGAAGAGACTGAGGTTGTCGAAATGGCCTTCTGCAGAAACAAAATTTACAGTTATATGGGTATTTTGTTATTTTCAACCCCAAACCGATACTATTATTATCAACTGTCGTATAACTGTGTCGTCAGTGGACAAGTTTATTGAACTGTGAGAAGAAGTGGGGCATAGCTCCTGCTAGAAAAACAACCCAGGTAAAGAGGTATGTTTAATTATCTTTTAATTTGTTTGAAAAAAAAGTCCCACCCATCATTGAAACTATTCAATCATGATACTTCATTTTGAAGACCTATTCATACATGTATCATAATCAATGTCATGTGTATGGTGAAATATATATAGTAAAGTCATATATATTGTGCTATTTATAGAGCTATCTATTTTTCATGTCGGTCAAGTATTTTATTCGCGTGAATATTCCCCTTAAATTTTTACTGATGCATGTCTTTTATAACATAAGGAAACCTGGATTACGTAACCCTTAATTTAATGCAATTTTCTATAAGTTTCTATCTCGAGTTTACAGAATTCCAACCGAAAAACAAGGATTTGCTTCCGTAATTGTAGTATCAATGTACGGTCGATTTCTGTTTAATCATTTGGTCAACCATACATAAAATTGTATAAATACCCGTGTCCGAATCTGGGAGTTTAAAATCCTGTACACGTATAACTTGACGGGGACGTTCCTCTGGCTCTATACATCTGGATTTGTATACGATTGGCACGCGTGTGTTCTACAGTAACTTTTGATGATTTCAATGAACGTTCATATTACAACTTTACAACAACAACAAGATTACAGATTTCAAAAATTAGTAGTTTTATATATAGAAGATTTTGGCGTTGTTATTCGCAAAATGCTTATTCCTAAGGGCTTTTTACGGAAATATTGTTGAAAATGCCAGAAACTCATTCAAAATCCATCAAAACAGGGACGTAACCTAGCTACATTCTTTACGTAATAGGGGATATCGGCAGGATATCCTTTCGAAGGAGCTTAATATGTTAATTGCGAAAAAAGGAGTTAAGTAGAAAGGATATTATGATGTAAAATTTACAAAACATTGAATTCATAAAGTTTTTGCTTCGAGAATGAAAAAAACCTTTGGAATAAAGGCAGTAGATTACCGAAGTATCAAAGCACAAGATTACATAAATCAAAGTCCAGAGACAAGGCAAAAGCAAGATCACCAGAAGACGGAAGACCAAAGACACTACATGCCAACAAAACACACGAACACTACATATACAACCCAAAAAACTAAAGCACTAACAGTGTGAACTCTAAAAAAAAACAGAGTGACATCAGGTGCTCCGGAAGGGTAAGCATGTCCTGCTCTGTATACAGCACCCGTCACATTGTCAGTGGGTCAATCCAGGGTCAAGTCAAAACCGGTAATGTCAAATCCGGGAAGACGTGAATCTAGCTGAAAATGTCAGTTTTCATTTCTGACACTTACATTTCATATCTATTAATGATGGCTACAGAATTTCTGAAAGAACGAAAGTAACAATGGTTGAACATATCCCTGACCAGGCAGTTTTTGTGACATTGCGTGTGCTCTTTCCGCAAAGTCACTGTATGAATTTCACGCTCAACAGTAACGAATAAATTGTGAAATATACGCACCATATGCTTGGGAGGTAGGAATTGCTGCAGAGAAAGGGAAAGTTCACAATTGGAAAGTCAAAATCATCACGTTTGTCATATGATCTAGATTTCAGACGTCCATGTATAACGAAAGGTCAAGGTATGAAGCAGAATTTGAAAGGACATTATTATGTAAGATTTACAAAACACTGAATTGTTTTTGTCATTTTTAAAGACTGAGTTCAAACCGCTGCCTAAACAAATATTTTTCATAACTATTTTATGCTAAATTTCATGATTTTTTTTTTTATTTCGCAACATATTAAACACCTTCGTAAGGATATAATGAAGTGAATTTTTCAAAATACTTAACCATATTTGTCATTATTTTAAACTGCAGGCTAAAAATTTTACTTTTCATACCTTTTTTCATGATAAAATTCATGAAGTTTATGTTTCGCTAATTATACAACTCCTTCGAAAGGATATCATGATTTTCAAAACAGATAATTGTGTTTTTTTTGTCATTTTCAAAGCTTAAGATTAAACTGATGACAAAAAAATACTTATCATACCTATTTTATGGTAAATATTGCTGCGGTCAAGCAAGTGGCAAAACTTTCAGATTACCGACACTAAGATTTACACCCCAAGCCCTTTCATTGACTCGCCGTCGTGCAAAGACAACATTGTATACATTTGTTAGGGTTTCACGTCTGATATATCTACAATGTAGACATTTGACATCGATGAATCTTACACATTGTGTAAGCTGTGGGTGTTAATCTTGACTTCATTACAATTAAAGTTTTGCCACTTCCTTGACCGCAGCAATAATATGATTTTTTTTTTACTTCGCAACCACGTGTTCGCAACATATCAAACTCCTTTGAAAGGATATCATGAAGTAAGATTTTCAAAACACTTTATTGTTTTTGTCATTTTTTAAGAGTTTCAAATTGGTCATGAAAAGTGAGTAAACTTCATCCATTACTTATTTAATGTGAGGTATACTTTTAACAGAGTACATGTCAAGTTATATGAAAATTAAAAACCTTTCCTCGAAGGATTTTTTAAATTGAATATTTTTTAAAACCCAGTACGTATATTTAGATATACGTCTTTGTTTAACCTAAGTCTAAAACGGCGATGTTAACAACTTTTAACTGGTTACAACGGGTTGCGATTGAATCCTTCCATTATCCGCGATTCCGATATCCATTCTCACTCCAAAAGTATCACAGGTACAATCCTGTTTGATTATTAATTTAAAATATCAAAATACATAATTATAACAAATAAAATTTACGAAAGTTGAAGAGGAAAAAAGAGAATTATAAGCGATAAACAGAATAAACGATTTTGATTGATTTAATTAAACTCTGAATACCGTTTCCCGTGTCTGATTGGATGAATGTTAAATATCAAATAGCGATTTCCGTTTCTCGCTTCTCATTGGCTAAAACTATAGATAGCGTTTTCGGTTTGAACTCGGATTTCCGATACCAATCGGAAACTAGGAGTTTTCACATGGAAACCTTAGTTTCCTCCAATTTCGATCGGAAACTAGGGTTTTCGGCAAAATACTTTGTATAAAGATCGGAAACCCCTAGTTTACGTGCGATATACCTGGTATTTCGCTAGGGTTTTCGTTCAAAATACTAGGTAACCCGCTTTTTTGTTATTATCGCTTGCCATAGGCCTCTCACTGATACTATCGATGTGTACTGAAATCATGATGATTCTTTACCAAACTTGAATTTGATTTTTTATCCGTAGTGCAACAGTATTTAACCAGATCATTATGCTCCTTGAACCAGCCGGTAGATTAGCAACGAGCATTTAAAAAATCTTGTTTTGTCCCAGTTTTCTCTTTTCACATAGTCTATCTGTATTGGTTTTTAATGCTTATCATATTATAGGGAAACAGGACATAGAAAGGAGGGTTTGGGTACCCATAAACTGTTTTAACCCTTTCGCTAGCTTTTGCTAAAGCCGGTACGAAGTCTGGATGTCCTGAGTTTCTATCGTTGTTTATGTTTGTGTTTTGCCTTTTTGCTGATGCTTTTGTGCAGGTCCATGGTAGATTGTAGCATAAGATTCTGATTTTCGGCCTTTGTAGATGTTTCCAATTCCCTTTGGTGTTGCATTTTTATCATAGATATTTACAGTACCGTTCTGTTTCAAAATTTTAGGGAAATTGGTTCACAACTATTATTAATGCTGTAAGGCAAGTAGTCTTCCTTTAAAAAGTAGTTGAATTGCAAAATATCTTTCATATTTTATTATACCATTCAAAACGTGGATGTGTTACTGCAGACATGTTGAAGTGTTTCTAAATTATATATAGAGTATGTAATAATCATACTCACCTAGGTATTAGTTTGTCAAGTAATTTTAAATGGTGTTTTCATATTGATAATATTTGTAAAAGAGCTTCTGCTCGAATTAATATTCTAAGGAAGATTAAGTTTTTGTTAAGTAGAATTAACTTAAGTAAAATTTATTTGACATATATTTTACCAATTTTAGAGTATGGATGTGAACTATCGGATGGTTGTTGTGCTCGTGATACATTAAAATTAGAAAGACTTCAGTTAGAAACAGCTAGAATAGTTACTGGTTTGCCCTTATATGTTGGTTCTGAAAGTTTATATTTTGAAACGGGTTGGGAAACTTTGGAGGAAAGAAGGAAAAAAAGAAGACTTGTTTTATAAAATCAATAATGATTTAGCGCCACAGTATTTGATAGATTGTTTACCAACCATTGTTGGCGATGTTGTTGGGTATGGTCTCAGAAATGCTGAAAATTATAATGTCCCGAGGTGTCGTCTAGAAACATTCTCTAAATCTTTCTTTCCTTCTACATTGAATTTATGGAATTCCTTGCCTACTAATGTCAGGCACCTTCCATCATATTCAAGATTCAAGAAAGTCATTAAAGGTCAACCTATTCAGGTTCCTTTATATTACACTTTTGGTGATAGAAAAATTAATATCATTCATACAAAACTTAGGCATAGATGTAGTGCACTAAATGCTGATTTATTTCGAGTTAATTTGAAAAATGATGCTGGTTGTATATATTTGTGGTCATCTGTATGAAGATGCTATTCATTTTCTCTTAGAATGTCCTTTGTATCAGTTAGATAGATCTACATGTTTTGACAATATTAAAGAATTTGTCCCAATAACTATAGAAAACATTCTCTTTGGTTGTAGTGATGTTGATGATGAAACTAACAAAACTTTATATAGATCAGTTCAAAAATTTATTCGTTTATCTAAACGTTTCTGTTAATTAATTTGATGTCGTTTTGTTCTTTAACTCATTATTTCTATTTTGATTCAGTGTAAATTGAAATTTTATACATTATATATGTATATATATATACATATATTCAGTCGGCAAACCTTAATATATATATTTATATATATGTAGTCATCCTTTGTAACGATTATCTTTGTCAATATTGTATTATATGTCTAAGGAGAGGGACTAGTAAGTTGAAACAACTTGTTCCCAATCCTTTTGTATTTTTCTTTTTAGAGACAATAAAATAATTATTAAGTAAAGTATAGAGTATGTAATTACTTGATGATATGGGTATTTTATTTCTATTTATAATTACTATTCCTGTGTTTCAGTCATACCAAATGTAACAAATATAAAGGAGTTATCTCCTCTATCACATTTAACCATTGCCGATTCAAGAAAGTTAATTACTGAGGTCCAAGGGGAAGTGACAAGGGTATAAAGTTGTGCATTTGCAATTATTCCATTGCTGCATATTTTGAAACAAGATAGTGCATTAGCCGTAGAAGGTGGGCACCTGTCCAATGATGTATGATACAAGTATAAAAAACATTTCTTGGGCCAAACAATGTTATTGAAACTAAGTGAAGATGATAGAGATGAATAATGTGATTAAGAAACAATGAATATAAACATGAATATGAATAATTGTTGAATAACGATAAATGAAATGGCTTAGTAAGTGCTCTTCTACTGACAGACTTGTTTTTATATTCCTACCAGACTGAATTTCTTTGGAAATTGTAAGAGATAAAAAATAAAAGATACTAGATCCTTCAATCTCACTTATAGATGATGTTCTTTCCATTAATAACGCATCATTTGCTGAATGGATGACACCGATTTATCCTCCTGAACTAGATATAAAGGAAATAACAGAAACCACTAATTATATTACATCATTTTTTTTGGAATTACATCTTCGACGTAAATTATAATCTCAGTATTAAAATTTATGACAAAAGGGACGATTTTTATCTCAAAATGATAAATATTCCTAACATGAACAGTAATATTCCTGCTTACAGAGTGTATGTTTCACAGTTTGTTATACAGACTTTTCATTTGACATAGTTATCTTCGTGACCTATTAATCAAAGCTTCAAAAAATTTCGTCTCATACGATCATTAAAAGATTTCTGTACATGTAAAAGCTGTCAGTCCTTTGTTGAAAAAATTAAAATTTCGTCCCAAATTCTGATTCACGACTCTTTTTACTTACAAGTAATACTGGGACGATCGTTTCTTTTTACTGTCTGCTACTTTGCTACTGGACACTTACGCAATGGAAGGGGAGGATTGGCGCGACATGCATAAAACTGGCATAACTCACCATTTGTTTTGAAATGCCTGCTTTTCCACCTGCTTTGTCTTTTTGTCTTATTGAGTTTGGCTTTTGACAATTCTGTTCTGGAATTTTGTTATTACTCCTATTTGATATTGGTAAACCGAGCATTGCTGTAAACTACTGTCTATAATGAAAAAGAAAGATAAAAATATCAAATTGTACAATGTTGTACTTTACAATGCTTTTTCAACTCAAATATACATAATGCACATAAAACGTCACTAAAGTTTATTCATATTTGATGAAAAATAATCAAAAACAATGTTCCAGTCACCACAAATATTGCACGGTCTCATTGTTCGTACCTTTCTGAATAAGCGGCAAACCTACCGATTTATGAACAAAATGACTCGGCAGGTATGTGTATGGATTTTTTCCATAATATGAAAAAGAAAGGAAATTGTGTAAATGTCAAGGAGACAACACCCCGGCCATATCCAGGTTAAAACGACCTAAAATAAAGCATCTATGGGTCACCGTACGGTCTTCAATACAGCGAGGAACCTCACACCATATAGCAAGCCATAAATGGCTCCAAAACGGTAAAAAAAGTGAATAAATCAATGGGAACAAACCACATCCAATAACCCGAATATCAAGAAAATAAAATTTTATAAGAAGACAAGGACAAGCCAATAACCAACATATTCCTGACTTGGGACAGGTCATGTACCATGTTTACTTTATATCTCTTCATTTCTGTCTGCATCCCAAATGAAAACGGTCATTTTTAGCTAGATTTCACGTCTTCACGGATTCGACAAAACCGGTTCTGACTCAACCCTGGATTGACTTATTGATAGTGACGCTTAGCGGAGCAGGACATGCTTACCCTTCTGGAGCACCTGAGTCACACCCGGTTCTCATGGGAGATCACACTATGAGTGTTTTTATTTTTAATGTCGTCTTTTTATTTTCGTGCCTTGTCGCTGTCTAACGTCCTTGTTTTGTCTTTGTTTTTCTCTGTTGCCGTTTTAACCATGTCTTTGGGCTTTGATTTTTGTGATCATCACTTCCCTTGTTCCTTCGGTATTCTACTTCCGTTGTTTTTGTTTTTTTCATTTGCGGTAAGATTGTCTCTCGTGCAGTGTTGAATCAAAAAAAAAAAAAAAAAAGGATTCCAGTGCCAAAGGTATATGCGCCTTGTATTCCAGTCAGCAAAAATTGTCGCTATCCTCACATCTTTGCATAAATATGCATATTGAGAATGAAAAAAATAAAGAATATAATGTAGCAGAAAATGGACACAACAGTACATTTGACTTTGATCCAAATACTATGATCAATGTCCATTAACTGATTTTTTTTATTGTTTCGTTTTTTAAGTATATAGGTACAACAGAAATAGTTGAAGTTGAAACATGCATGTCTACACGAGCGTCTACACGAAACCACCTCCCTACCCTTTCATTCTCCAAAATCACGAATACACGTACAAGATTATAATGTCAATCGTTAATAGGTGACGCGACAGGTGAAGAAAGTGTAATAAGGACAATTCACAGAATGGAACATAAAATAGGTAAACAATATCAAACATTGTATCGCCCTTGTTTTGACACTTAATATCACAGTAGTTGGGTGCTTAAAATTTTCTAAAAGTGATGTTTAGACCCTGTGAGTATATTGCATGATATAGAAACAGATTAAACACAAATGAAAAAGAATGTCAAAAATCTTTTACGCAAAATAAGCAAAAATATATCAAAGTCATGAATTGAACGGCGACTTTGTAAAAATGCAGTAACGAACTTTGTCATATTGTTAGTGATCGCTACAAGCGCCTTATTACGGTACTCGATGTCAGTATACACAACGCCCTCTTCACAATGTCACGTGACCCTCCATGACCAGAGATTGTGAATAAAATACATTTTTTGCAACAATTGAGTTAAAATTGCAAAAATCGAAATATGTTATTTGTGTCAGAAGTACATAAGGATTTTATATTCTCTTTTCCGTAGTTTTGCGGACTTTCACATTAAGCTTAAATCCTAGGCATTAAGTTAATGCCTAGTTATTAGGCCTAAAGCCTAAAACGAGTTTGGCATTAGGCTTAATACCAAGGATTTATGTTTAATGCCCGATTTCTTTTCGCGAAAATTATTCTTATTGCCTGACCATATAATATTCAATGTTAAGAGGCGTAATTGTTATACTGAAAGCGAAGTGGTACAAACTACCGATGAGATTGATGTCCCAGTTCCTTTATGTCATAGAAATGGTGTCTTTTGGCATATTACTTAAAGCATATTTCAAGAATTCTGGAGACCAACCAGACTTAAACCCGATAAAAAATAATAATTTTGGCCCCGTTTAGCCCTTCATAGCTTGGAAAAGAAGCGAGCAATCAAAAATTTTGGTGTTTGAACATTATATTAATATTTCATTACGAACCAATTGCTTAAAACTGCATCAAAATCGAAAAAAAAAATACAATTTTTGAGAGTCGCCCCTCTTTGGCCCCATTTCTCTCATGAAGAGTACATGCAACTTGAAATCCGTTGGCATACTACAAATTTGAAATTTCCTCTGGAAAACCCAGAAATTAACCCATCAAAATTTTATAAATAATAAATATTCTAAAGCTATTAGTAACTATGCGAAAACACCTTATTTTGCCTTTTTTTTTATTTAATAAACGAACAAGGTCACCTATTCCAGCTTTCTCTTGTGCCAAGGAACATTGTATGAAGGTTTGTAAGGATTGGTCAACTGAACTAAAGTTATTGCAAAAAAGATTTTTCAGCCAGTTTAAACAAAACAAACAAAATTTTTTCTCGAATTTTAATGCTCAATTTTTTTTACAATTTACAGAATTTTTCGTCATAAATGATAAAAAAAATAAAATTTGTCTGCCCACCCTCAATTTTTCAAAAAGTCTACGGACGATGTTGACTGTGATACCTCTAGTTACATCAGAGAGGCTTCAGCCAAGCAATCCTTGACTGCTGGTCAACATTTTTCGAAATCCAAATGGAACAAATTCAGTTTTTAAAAGACTGGACATCTGTAGGTCGATGGTTCAAACGTGTGTGACAATAAGTGAAAATTTTGTACACTGTATTTGTAAATACCGCATTAATTATTCTATATATGCACAGTGTATTTTCACTTATTATTCCTTAAATGGTGCTACTAGAGTTATCCTGTTCAATAGATATTATGTTAGCGGGGATAAACGGTTGTAGGGTAGACATGGTTTACCATGTTACCATATGGTATCAGGTTTACTGTGGGTACAAGTAAACACAGTAGCACGGTGATGACAAGCGCAAAGACGTGCAGATGGAAAGGAGACGGACGCGCAGCCATATTTATTCACATCGAAGCGGACTTTTTTCATTGCTGTTTTACATTGTATGAATTGACGAAGAAGTAGAACTATCAGCGTTATTATTTATTTGTTGAATGGTAAAATCAAAATTTCAATAGGTATTTAGTGTGTCATTGTATTAAACTTGAAACCGGAGGGTTAGTCCGTACACAGGAGTCGGAAATTTTATCAATTATTCATTTCAAGTTAAAATATGAAGCCCCACACAGTGAAGTTTCACGAACGTAGTGAGTAAAACGAGTTCGTTTCACTCACTACGATCGTGAAACTTCATTGTGTGGGGCTTCATATTTTAATTTGAAATGAAATATTGATAAAATTTCCGACTCCTGTGGTCCGTACATGAAAATCAGCATTGCTTTACTACCAGTGCCTCCTCGTCCGGGGATCGAACTCTGGACCTTTCGCTTCGTAGCCAGCCTCGCTACCGAATGAGCTAAAGAAATATTCCGTTAGCTCAGTCGATTTTTACTGGCTACAATTATATCTACTACCTGAATACATCTCAGGTATGCACCTCCGTGACATTCCCCCCACCAAGAGTCATCATACTCGCCGTATGATTCTTCACACACTACAACTGCCAGTGCCCGGCTAGTTTTCTTGTTCTTTCCATTGTTGGTCTTTTAGTTGGAGCGCCAATGTGACCGGAAGGTTAGCCCGTACACCGAAAATCAGCATTGTATTACTACCAGTGCCTCCTCGTCCGGGATCGAAATCTGGACCTTTTGCTTCGTATCCAGCCTCGCTACCGAATGAGCTAAAGAAATATTCCGTTAGCTCAGACGATTTTTACTGGCTATATAATGCCGGTCATCATGACCCTACCACAGGGCCAGGGGCTAGACGCGTAAACAAGAAGTGATCTGGATTGAAATCCATATCAACCGGTCGATTTGTATATGTATTAGACTTTTCTAGACATTTAGATCATATTGGTTATTTGCCCTCTATCAGTATTTTAACATCTTTAAGTTTATGGTCTTCCAAACATTTAGATTTAATCTACACGGACGAGACATATGTTGTCGAAATGCACATATGCAGAAACAAAATTCACAGTAACTTCGGTATTTACTTATTTATATAACTAGCTTTTACAAGTTGTAACAAGTGCCCCTATGATTGGGTCATTTCTGGACTTGTTTTGTATATATTCAAAAAATGATTACAAGTGATGTGCCACCATTTCTGAGATAACCATAATTACGACTGAATGATCAATATGATATTAAATTGTAACAAGTTGCTTTAATTATAGTTTCTGTAAATTGCCATTTCAACAGTGGCAGATAAATTATTTTGCTGAAGGTAGACACTCATTGTATGGGGCAATCCTGAAATCTGGCATATTAACATTTCTATATTCATCATAAATTTTAGACGAACTTTTAATATAGCTTCTCACAATTTGTATACGAGCTGGAAAAGAAAGCCAACATTATTCTTATACGAGTGACAATAGTCCCAAATAAATAATATAGAAATCAATAACCCGAATAATCCAGTCGTTATATTTTACTTTTAAATGAATCGCCAATGACTGCAGATTTACAGCACTTACAGTTGTTACGTTTGCAATAAACTCCAATCACCAGGTGGTTACAATCCTTGCAAACGTAACAACTGTAAGTGCTGTAAATCTGCAGTTATTGGCGATTCATTTAAAAGTAGTGTCACCCAAGAAACTTACAAAATTTTCTCACCTGTATCTTGCAAAACCAAAAACTGCATCTATTTAATGACTTGTGGTTCATGCAGTTTACAATATGTTGGACAAACTACCACCTGTTTCAACATCAGGTTAAACAACCACCGTTCATTTCATAACAAAAAAACGAAACTGTCCTGTCACGCGCCATCTCCAAACGACAGGACATACTTTTGAAGACATCAAAGTACAGATCATTGAAGAAAACGATCAATTTGATGACTCAACAAGGGATTTGCAGGAAAATTTTTGGGTCCACCAGCTTTGTACTTTAGAACCAAATGGTCTTAACGAACGTGACCAAATGAAATTCAGCAGTAACAAAAAATAAAAAAGAATATTTTTTCAGCGGAACATATGTTAACATCTTTTTATTATATATTTATTTATTTATTTTCTACTTTATATTACATCGTTAGCTTTTCTATGTCACAAAGAACGGAAATATCTTTGTGTCAATTTTCATTGTAAGTGTAATCAAACCAACAAAAACTTTTTTTATCGCACATGCAAACACGTGCGTAGAGAATTAATGTGGAATTAATCAGCCTGACGAAGCCTGTAGAAAGGCGAAAATTTGCTGTAAATTTAACATCAATTTACGTTTTAGTGTTGTTATAATTATTTTACACAGACACTTATATTATCCCTATTTTTATTTAATTGTATCAGCCTTCTGTTGGCAGATCCGACACTCAAATTAAACAAGGTTGTTTAGGTTGCTATTTTTAGACAAGTATATATATATATAAAACACAACATGAATTCAAAGATCTTAACTGAAACTTTTAGATCTTGATCAATTTAAACAATTTTTTTCGTGATACTGCTCTGAAAGTCCTCTTTGAAAAATTGCGTCCGGCAGATCTGCATTAAATATTTCACCCAACATAGTCGCCAGCTTAATTTAGACTGTAGGCACATATATATTATATCCTCGTTCTTGCTTCGGTATTCGTTTGCCGATGTATAAGGGTGTATAAGGCTGTCTAAGGCCACGTTCCAAGTTACAAAATACAGACTATGAAGAGTCACTTGTTTGAATTTTCGTGTGTCCGCATTTCAGTGACTCCCTTGTCTAAATGCAGACACTTAGAATTTCTCATACCAAAAAATGTATTATAATAATTTAAAATAAACAAAAAAAAATCTACAAATACAAAAAAACTACAAATGTTTTATTTCATCACGACTGAATAAATATCAAAATCATTTACTTTCACAGAAGTTGATTTTTTCCAAAAAATAATTCAAAATCTTGACAGTTAGTGGCTATATTTAGACACTCCTTCTGATCACCTTGTGGCTGCCAAAATTATCTTTTAACTACTGATTAGTACGGGAAACAAACAAACTACTTAATTAGTCTTATTTATCACCTTCCTTCAACATTCTAGTGCAATAAAATCATTTCTGTCAAATATTATCATCGTCAATGTGGGTCAAATGAGAGTTACCAACCGATGCACACTCATTTCTAAATAGTGTCTAATTAGTAATAGTAATTGTATTCATTTATCTCTGTCATAAATTTTATTGAAGATATTACTTTTCAAATTACTAAAACAAAGTCACAGGACGTCTACAATCTTGCAACTATCACGAACTTTTTCGCGCATTCATAAATCTATAGATGAGTAGTTAAGAACCGATTATAATACTGGTCTTCAAGAAATAGTATATGATGAAGTGATATCGACCAGCGAAAAGATAAAAAGGTTTCAAAATACTACCATGAATGAACATTTGGAATATTGCCATATTTAACCACTAGCCCGTCAAACAAAATAATTTTACAGGATATTTCAGTAGCAACCTTGGCTAGTTGGTTTTAAAATTTTAGTTGCTCGGGTCAAATTTTAGGGGGCTTGGGCTACTGAGCCGCTAATAATTTGAATCCTTGTAATAGAAATGGAAATATTTATTAAGAAAATTCATGGATCCTTACGAGTTTAACATTACAATCTAATTTATGTCACTACCTATATCATATCTTCCCCCTCCTGTAGAGGTACCGCTTCCACTTGGATGGGGTAAAACGATAAAAACTTGTCACTTTTCACTTCATTATGGGTAACTATCGCGCAAATCTGTACAACGGGTTATTTACAGGACCCTTATTAAATGAATAAAACACCACCATAAAAGTTCATTTACTATGTACACTGTTCTAATACTTCGTGACCAGATTCCCTGTACAATATCTTCATTTTTCTCATCTGCAGTATGTATATTACTCAATATGAAATACTCCGTTCGGATTTGAATATGCAGAACGCTCTTGGTAAACACATTCCTCTGGATAATGTCTCAATTTGTTTCTCTCCATGTTTACTGAAGCAACAGAAAACTGTACAGTCAAGAATAAGTTTGAACAGGTTTTCATCGAAATATATCAACTCATTTATAATGGTCTGATCAAGATTTCTGCTAGACACGTATTGTACTAATGCAGCTTTAATAATGAGTTATTTCAAGACGTGGACATCTGAGAATAAAATGATGTATATCTTCTATTTCAATATTACATAGAAGGAAAACTGGAGAGAGTTCCTTTTGACTTTTTTTTCTTGTAACAATATCGTTTTTAGAAGAAATGCGACAAAGTGGTAGGTCAGTGATATTTGATAGGTTGGTCTTGAGTAGTACATGACGATCTGTTATATGGCTCTGGTCTGTGACCTCAATTTCACGGTCCAATGAACATGTTAAGTTTTTCTGCTTAGTTTAGTTTCTCAGTAACTATGAGAGGTATAGGTCAATGATATAATGGTATGTAGGTTGGTCTCAGGTAGTATAGGACAGTCTGTCTTGTGGCTTTTGTCCTTGACCTCAATTGGAGGGTCTAGTGATCATGTTTAGTTTTTGTGATTAGGTCATTTTCTCAGTTACTAGAAGTGGTAGGTCAATGATATTTGGTATATATGTTGGTCTTGAGTAGTACATGACATGACATGACAGTCTGCTATATGGCTTTTGTCTGTGAACTCTAAATTTCATGGTCCAGTGATCATGTTAAGTTTCATAATATCTATTAATGTAAGGTAAATAATATTTGGTATGTGGGTTTGTCTTAGATCTAACAAGACAGCCTGCTATTTGACTATAGCCCTTGACCTCATTTTCACGGTCTAGTGAACATGTTTGGTTTTACGGTATCTATCAGTGGTAGGTCATTGATATGTGGCATTTTGTTTTCGACTATACATGACAGTGTTTTTGTCAGTTAATTTAATTTCAAAGTCTAGCGAACATGTTAAGTTTGCTGATTTAGAAAAAATCTGTGTTTAATCCTTATAATTCCTATGATTCAGTACATTAAGAACTGCTTGATTATTGTAACTGCTAATGAGGTCTATATTTAATGCACTGCCATATATTTTTTCTGAGAGGATTTATGGTCAAGCGGAAATATGTAAAATGTTTTGTTTGCCTCTCGTGATGTTGTCTACAGTCAAATGAAACTTAATATTAAAACAACTTTTGGAATTATCATGCATTAAGCTGTTCTTGATAGCAATCAGTTTTCGATAGTTTTGTGCTATTTGATGCTGACATAATGATATAATTAAAAATTGTACTTGTCTGTTTTCCATAAATCTTCCAAAAAAAAAATTAAATGTACAAACTGGTACTTGGATTTTGATGAAATGTATCACAGTTGTACTATACCACCGAAGATATGCATGAGGTAATATGTTGCTGTCTAAAATTTCTAAGGGGAGATAATCGTCATTGAATGTTTTCTGGAAAGGAGGGAAACCTTATCAAGGCATGTCCTCTTAAAGCAATGCATGAATTTGATGTAATATTACATAGTTATAGTATACCACCTGAAGATGTGCATGAAGTAATATGATTGCTATCTGAAATTTTGAAGTGGTGATAATGTGTTGATGAATATTTTCTGGAAATAAGGTTGAGGGTATATCATTATGTCTACATTTGTATTAAAAAAAAATTGGATTCGCCGCATTTGGACCCCATTTATCTCGAGACGGTACATGCTACATGAAATCGGTTAGCATACCACCGATTGGATATTTCCTCAGGAATACACTGAAAGAAATCCCATCAAAATCCAATAAATAATAAACATTCTACAGACAAATATGTGAAAAGACCCAATTTCACCCCTTTTTGGCCCTTTCCCTAAAATGGGAGGGGCAAAAAACTGAAAATTAAAACCTCAGTTAAACTGTGTGCCAAAAAACATCATACTAAAATTTGATAATGATCCGTCCACTAGAACCAAAGTTATGCTGTCCACAAACGTCGACGCCATACAATTGTATGACCGCAAAAATTTTGCGGTCATATAAAAAAGATATGGGGAAAATTTCTTTTTGTATATTTTCTTTAGCAATTGGTTAAGAGCTTCCAATTTTTTTATTATCTGAAAAAAAATGTGTAATGCCTACTTTGACCCAGTTTCATCCAGTTGTTAGGTTTTGAAAATCTAACGTGAGTATATTTCTAGACAAAGACTGTGTTGGGTCTTCCTTACACTCGATCTGGTCACATTTGAAAAAAAGACTTTAATCTCAAAATAATTGCAACAGAAGATATTTTGATTCCAAACTGCACAATTAAAATTATCAATGAAGGGATATGGAGTAAATGCAAATGAGACAAAGTCTCTACAAATACATGGTAAATAAACAATGGAACAACGCTTTTATTGTTGTTCTTCATTTTGAAGTCGCCATGAGGCCTTCAACAATGAGCTTTACTCATACCTCATAGCAAGTTCAAGACGGCCCCTAGCACCGGTTTGAGCGGAATTCATTGCTAATTGTCGAGCAACGCTACATCCATGCTTTTTTATCATAATGATCCATGGATGCGGGATCGTCAACAAACTTAAAGTTAACTGTCGAAGTGTTCTTACAATCGCTGTCATCCACTGCCCGACAAAAAGACGACAGAAGACGATCACAACATTTAAACAACCACAGGGCACTCATCGAGTCAATTGTAAGAAAACTTGGCAAAATAAAATTATGAGATGTGGGTACAATAAACAGGTGGCCAGAATAACAATTTCAGATTACAAAAAATAAAAAGGCCAAAACATGAAAGTGTGATAGCATATCCATATGAGAGATTCTCTCAAGAACAAGTACACCATAAGTGAAATGTATAAAGAGCATACATCTCTCTCACGGGGAATCTTTTTACGGACTCCACACTGCAGGAGAGACAAACTCCAGTCTAAAATTATCAATGAATTCATTGCTAATTGTCGAGCAACGCTACATCCATGCTTTTTTATCCTAATGATCTATGGATGCGGGATCGTCAACAAACTTAAAGTTAACCGGCGAAGTGTTCTTACAATTGCTGTCATCCACTGCCCGACAAAAAGACGACAGAAGACGATCACAACATTTAAACAACCACAGGGCACTCATCGAGTCAATTGTAAGAAAACTTGGCAAAATAAAATTATGAGATGTGGGTACAATAAACAGGTGGCCAGAATAACAATTTCAGATTACAAAAAATAAAAAGGCAAAAACATGAAAGTGTGATAGCATATCCATATGAGAGATTCTCTCAAGAACAAGTAGACCATAACTGAAATGTATAAAGAGCATACATCTCTCTCACGGGGAATCTTTTTACGGACTCCACACTGCAGGAGAGACAAACTCCAGTCTAAAATTATCAATGAAGGGATATGGAGTAAATGCAAATGGGACAAAGTCTCTACAAATACATGGTAAATAAGCAATGGAACAACGCTTTTATTGTTGTTCTTCATCTTGAAGTCGCCATGAGGCCTTCAACAATGAGCTTTACTCATACCTCATAGCAAGTCCTACACAGAAATAACAATTTGTCAATCAAAATCAACACTTTTCCATTGATTTATTATGCAAATGGGAAATAACAGATTACTCTTTCAGAACACACATTTTTGCCATTGTTGTAGTGCTGGATGGAGATATATTAATCCAGGGAACTGTATAACGTTGTTATCTGCAGCCCTGATTAATCTGAACGGTTAACATAGTCTACATTGAATAAGGGACTTTTGAATCATATTCCCTCCGGAAACAGATCTATTTTAATAAGTGGAGACTCAATACATCAATACATTGAGAGGGAAACACTGTTGAGCTAAGGATGATTTATAAGGTGATTTTTTTAAGGGTGATTTATATTTACTTCTGGTTAATTGTTTTTTGTCAATTAAATTTTTGTTAAAGAATTGTCATATAGCATGTATAGGAAAAATTATAAATGCTCTTCATTATGTTCATTTTCATAAATAGTTTGTTTTTTATGTGGTATATATTTATTTCAATAGGTTTAGGAATCCAGTATTCCTTCTTACTGGTATCCAAGGTGATCGTTTCTGATTACACAAGAGTTCCTATCTCGAAAGTCCCGTATCAGCGGTCTTCTCTGTATATGGCAATTATGTAGTATGAGCTGAGAAGAATATTTTTCATAGGGTTAATTGTTTTAAGCATGCTTTTTAAGGTGCTTTTACATATTATTACAGATATCTAATACTTATACATCGTGTATCTATGTAAATATTCAAGACATAATTTGGTATATCTTGTTATTGTTTATTTTCTGCAATGTAACTAAGGCATGGTATATGGTCAGGGAGAGGTATTTTGTATTAATTTTGAGTTCATATTATCACATTAATGGACATCATTATTTTATTGATTTTAAAGAATGCAGGATAAGTTTTGTAATCCAGATTGAATATTATAGTGTTTTGTAAGGATACATAAATGCATTTAGTTACAATTTATAGGTGTCCTGTATTTTGTACAGATTTACTTCATTTTTATTGTATTCTCTACTAGCTCTATTCCAGAAATTCACAAATAAATGTTCAGCCAAATATCTGTTAATTTTCACTAGCCCCAAGAATTTTTAAAACCTAAAGCATTGATTGGGCCAGTTTGGTATTGCTTAATGCTTATACCAGTCTAGTTTGTAAATTTCTGTTTTTTTTTATACGAGAAAACTGCATGAACTATGTACAAGTGACTGTAAACAGTAAAGATAATAATTGATGGCTGATACTGTTGTATTGAATGACTCAACAGAGTCACTCATCACAGTGTTCATTAGGAGGTTGTTCCAATTTCGTCTGGTATGGGGGAAAAGATTGCTGTCGTAATACAAGGCGAGTTTGTGGAAATTTGTAAAGTAAATGTGTGCATGTTTCTGGAGAATCTTGTTGGTGGTATTAGTCTGACATTTTGGAGATGGTCACTAATTCATTTTAGTTTTGTAGTTTACAGTAGGGTAAATTTGTTGTCTGTTCTGTGATTCGCTAGACTAGTATGACTATGCTACACTGGTTTAGTTGTGCCCCTTAATATCGGTAATTATTAAAAACGCTTTAATAAGGATGCTGCTCGATGCAACTGATGGTATTCTCTTTAATAGATACACTACAAAACACTAAAAGTCTGAAACGGGCACTTTTTGTACTGAAAAGTACTTGACCAGTCCCAAATTGTATGAAAATTACTAAAGTAGTCTCAACCAAAGTCTGATTCAGTCTGAAATTTACTGAACCAGTCTCGACCTGTCTCAACTAGTCTGGACCTGTACTGAAAGAGTCTCGACCTGTCTCGACCAATCTGAAACTGTACTGAAAAGTCTCGACCTGTCTCGACCAGTCTGATATAGTGCTGAAAGAGTCTCGACCTATCTCGACCAGTCTGATTTAGTACTGAAAGAGTCTCGACATGTCTTAACCAGTCTGATATAGTACTGAAAGAGTCTCGACCTGTCTTGACTAGTCTAAAGTTGTAATGAAATACTTTTGATCTTGGAAATCTCTTGTATATGCTTTGAATAAGTAAATTAATTTAGTGTTTAAAAATTAAATTCTTAAATCAATCCTTCATGCAAAATGTTCCTCAGATGCTTTCATTACTGTTCTATATAAAATATCAAAAATTCTAAATTCACCATATCAGCTAGCATTACCATGAAATAATATACTGTATAGCAATAGTTTTATACTACATTTATTAGTGCAAACACATTTATAGGAAACATACTAATAAAGAAAGAATAAAATAGAAAGAACAATTAACTATCATGATTTTACCTTGTTCAGAATTTTTGTTTTACTACATTTAAAATTTTTCTTTTAATTTGCAAGGGGTTTTTATTTTAGAAAAGGAAATTTTTTTATCGATGTTACATGAACTCCCCTTCACAATCAACTTGTGTACCATGTAATATAAAAGGTACAGTCATGTAATATACACATCTAGAAATTTGTTACTGAAGTAAAAATAAATAATTCTTTCCTCAAAAATTAATTTCAAATACATTCTCTTGTTTAAGTAAAACAAACCCCAAATCTCTGATTATAATATTATCTTTCATAAATAAGAGAAAATATGAATATAAAATGCACAAATCTGAATATTTGTGTAGACAAAATTTATCTCAAACATATTTTTCTTATATATTCGATAAATTGTTTATTATTGCATATTGCAAACTTAGTTGATTTCCATCATTAGTTACACCTTCAATTAACAAATTAAAATGATACAGGTGAGTGATATGGCCTCAGGTAAAAATTGTGTGATTCTGTGTATATTACATGTACCTTTCATATTACATCATTGAATATAACATGTACCTGATAAAGCAGTTTTTGGCAACCACATGTTTCATAACTTGATTAGTGGTACACAAGTTAAATTTGAAGAGGAATTGATGTTTTAAAGCTTCAATTACATCGATAGAAAAAATTCCTTTTCTAAAATAAAAACCCATTGCAAATTAAAAAAAAGTTAAAAAGTAGTCAAACAAAAATTCTGAACAAGGTAAAATCATGACAGTTAATTGTTCTTTGTATTTTATTCTTTCTTTATTAGTATGTTTCCTATAGATGTGTTTGCACAAATAAATGTAGTATAAAACTATTGCTATACAGTATATTATTTTTATGCTCCTCATATGGTAATGCTAGCTGATATGGTGAATTTAGAATTTGTGATACTTTATATATAACAGTAATGACAGCATTTGAGGAACACTTTGGAATCAATGCATGAAGGGTTGATTTTAGAATTTAATTTTTAAACACTAAAATAATTTACTTATTCAAAGCATATATATAAGAGATTTCCATGATCAAGACTATTTCATTACAACTTTAGACTTTTCGAGACAGGTCGAGACTCTTTCAGTACTAAATCAGACTGGTCGAGACAGGTCGAGACTCTTTCAGTACTATATCAGACTAGTCGAAACAGGTCGAGACTTTTCAGTACAGGTTCAGACTGGTCGAGACAGGTCGAGACTCTTTCAGTAAAGGTCCAGACTAGTTGAGACAGGTCGAGATTGGTTCAGTAAATTTCAGACTGAATCAGACTTTGGTCGAGACTACTTTAGTTATTTTCAGACAAGTTGAGACTGGTCAAATACTTTTCAGTACTTTTCAGTACAAAAAGTGCCCGTTTCAGACTTTCAGTGTTTTGTAGTGATATTATGTTAGCGGGGTTAAGCGGTTGAAGTGAAGACATGGTATACAATGTTACAATAAAAAATTCAGGTTATTTCTTGTGAAAAGCAAACATCAGATACCACGATATTCTGTGTTAGGACATGCGCACAACAAATGGAACAGCACGCAGCATCCTTATCAGCATCGACTGGCGGCCATTACTGTGATTATAAAGTTTTCAAAGTTAAAAAAACGTTTTTAATAATTACCGAAAAGCTCAAATTTTGTTTCCATTTTCTGGTAACTGACAAAAGTATATATACCAAGTATGGTAAGTAATTGAATAAAGCAGCACACGGGAAACCCCAATATTTTTTACGTTATTGCTTTCAGAGATTAAAAAGGATGCTGAAATGCAAGAATATACTGATCACCTAATGCGGACAATGATCAATGGGTTCTATGAATTGTAAAGTTATGTATTTTAAGTATCTTCTTTATATTTTCATTTTCTATTAATTTCAACTTGTATGCATTCGCCTGATATTTCTGTTTTGCCTACCATGTGTATCGCAGTTTTTTTTGAAATTTGCTCATCAAACCAGTAATTTTAATCAAGGAAGTTCTCAAAATTCAACCTATAAAATTTAATCACCTCTTGATACTTCTTGATACTTATTTTCTTGTTTCATTCAGTAAAATATATTTAAAGGGCATTCTTCCAAACCTTTCTTATCGAATTCAAAGCCATGCAATAAATAATTTGAAACATGTCCATTGAGTTATAGGACCCGCGAAACTGAAGGAAACTTTTATTTAGCAGGACATGCAAAGTTGATCATTTTTTTTAATCAGAAAGACCCCTCATTGACATAATTAAAAAAAGATCAAAGCAAATTTCTACAGTACAAGCCATTAGTCGATCGTTAGTTTTTAATCGTTTGATGTATACAACAGGCGATTAACTTTAGTACTCATTAAAATTGACAATGTTTTCTAAAAAAAAAAAAGAAAACAAGCCAGAAAGGTTTCATTGAAATGCGAGAAGACCTACGTTGCAGGTCCCCGTACCACATTAAACGAATGGTGGCTATATATTATCAATTACAATCACCTTCTCTCTGTTGCCGTTCTTGCCATGTCTTTGGACTTCGATTTTTGTGGTCATCGCTTCCCTTGTTCCTTCGGTATTCTACTGCTGTTGTTGCTACAATGACCCGAGTTCTCGAGTACTCGCGAGTATTTGTACCGAGTACTCGAGTATCTCTAGTTTCAGTCAATAAGATATTTAGGCAGAACGGATCATGAAAAAGTCCGCCTCCGAAAAATTCAATTTTTATATATATTGTTTGTTTTTTCCGGGAATTGCAGGTGTGTATTATGAATTTAATTTGATTGTGAAAGGTCTAAAGAATTCAGTCAACCGTACATAACAGTAGAACTACGGAAGCAAGTCCCTGTGCCAAGGTCTAAATTCCTTGATAAATGATAAGGGGCACAACTAAACCAGTGTAGCCTATTCATGCTAGTCTAGCAAATCACAGAACAGACAGCAAACTTTAGGTTAGGTTAGGTTAGGTCGCTTATGGACGCTGGCGTCTCCGCCACTGTATCCATCTCTATTTCATTCTGTACACTTCTAATTTGATTGTGACTAGCGATATCAATGTACATTGATTTCGCTAGTATAGTCGTATTTCACTTCCTGGTGTTCCCAGCATTTATCAAGTGCTATTTCAAACTGTCTAACATCCTTTGTTTCTACAACATGTAAAGGTAGCCATAGGTCAACCAAAAAAATGTTTCCTGATGTTTGTTCTGCAGAACTTTTCCTTAAGTTTGTATCTGTGTCCCCTTGTTCTTATGCTAGTGTCGAGGTCTAATATACCATCAGTGACATTTGGATCGTATATTCCTTTTATAATTTTAAAAACTTCTATCATGGCGTCTATATCGTAAGGTAGGCATTTTTATTTTTTTAAATCTGTCTTTGTATTCCATGTTTTTCAGCGAGGGTATTTGCTTCGTTGCCCTTCTTTGTACGTTTTCAATGCTGTCAATGTCATATTGTCTGTAGGGCGACCAAACTGCTGCTGCATACTCAAGATGGGATCTAACCAGTGCTTGGAATAAATATTTCAAGTTCCTTTCATTGAGGTAAGTGAATGTCCTTCTAATGAGGCCTATGATACTATTCGCCTTGTTCACTTTTTGCTGAATGTGTTCGGAAAAACCTCACTTGGCTGTCTACCAGAATCCCTATATCTTTTTCTCCACTTGAGTATTGTAGCTCAACTTCACTTCCATGGTTGTTGTACAGATGATAGTGATGCTGGATGTTACCCTCATCTTTTTTGTACTGACAGACATTACTTTGCATTTGTTCGGGTGGAATTTTAGAAGCCATATATCCGACCAAAGCTGCAAGGTATGTAAGTCAGATTGCAGACTTGTTGCATCTATATTGGCTCTAATTTCTTTAAAGATTTTTGTATCGTCTGCAAAGAGATTTTTTCTGCTTCTACACCCTCCGGAATGTCGTTAATGAAAACGACAAAGAGAATTGGCCCTAGCACACTCCCCTGTGGTATGCCACTAGTAACGTCATGGTTTATTGAGTCTGTGCCATTTACACTAAATTTTGCTTCCTATCTGACAAGAAGATTCTCACCCAGTGTATTCCTTCATTTATCCCATATCTACCTAATTTGCCAATAAGCCTCTTATGTGGAACCTTGTCAAATGCCTTCATGAAATCCACAGAGTCAATTGTACCGCCATTATCTAATATTTCTGTCCATTCATCCATTACTTTGAGTAACTGCAGTGTTATGGATCTCCCTGTTATAAAACCAAATTGACGATTGCTGAAAAGATTATTTTTAGTCATATGCTGTACTATCTGGTTACGAACAAGTTTCTCCATCATCTTAAAAATGATACTTGTAAGGCTTACCGGTCTATAATTGCCTGGGTCAGATTTACTTCCCTTCTTGAATAGAGCCACAATGTTGCCAAGTTTCAATAATTTTGGAACTATGCCGGTCTCCTTAGACATGTTAAATATCATTGTAAGGGTTTTTTTAAAACATTATGCAGTTCCCTCAATGCTTTTGGATGGATCCCATCTGGTCCCGAAGATTTATTTACATCAAATCTAGTAGTAGCTTCTTAATATCTGATTCTTTAAATTTCGACTCGGTGAATGGATAGTTGATGAGGCAGTTGTCTAGATGAGGTATATCGCCTTCTGGCTCTTTGGTAAAAACACTGCTGTAAAAATTTGCCAAAACTTCTGCTTTCTCCACATCTGTTTTAGCGGTTATTTCTTCTCCATTACTATTTGTGCATTTCAATTCTCCTATTCTGGTTGATGTTTTTCATTTTTAGTTATCATACTGCCAGAATCTTTTTTTGATTATTTTTCGCATTTTTCCATACTTTTTTTTAGCCTTTCTAATCATGGATTTAACTTTGTTTCTGGCTTTAACAAATTCCTTATATTTCTTGGGGTCTCTACTTTCCATATACCTTGTTCAATATCGATGCTAATGTCTAATTTCATTCTTGGTTTTGTCGTTCAAAGGTAAGTAGTTGTGTTTTTTTTGGCTTTCAGTTATGCTTTAATACTACATTTTGGAATACATTTGTCTCTAGCTTACTCAAATTTTGATAAAAATGTTTGGTAAGCTAAATCATGATCTTTTCCACGTAGGAAATTATCCCAATCAAAGTCTAGTTCTTTTGCCATTTCTGTGTAATTACCTTTATGGAAATTCCATTTTTGTGATTTAGTATTCGTTAAATTGTAGTAGCATTTGTAATTAAAACTGAGTACGCAATGGTCACTACGGCCTAGTGGACTCTCATGAGTAATGTTGTCTATCATCTCACTTTCATTTGAAAATACCAAATCAATTATGCTGGGATCACAATTATCCCTAGTTCTTGTATATCCTTCTACGTGCTGGTATAAATAATTATCTCTTATGCTTTCCATAAATAGCTCTCCGGCCTGGTCACCCTTACTATTCCATGTTTTCCAATCAAGCTTAAAATCGCCCATAATTAACAGATGAGTATAATGCTTACATTTTGATGCCTGGATTATCATCTTATTTAGTAGAGATAAATTATCCTTGTTGCTGTTTTGGCTTTTATAGATGCAGCCCACCAAAAGCTCATCATTTCCTTTTAGTTTTATTTTGACCCATATGCTTTCCTCATAATCATTATTTATAATTACCTCTTCTGCTTTCATTTGCTCGTTAATAAAAAGAGCCACCCCTCTCTTGTGTTTGCCACCCTCGCTGAGAAATAGATCAAACCCTTCTAACTGTAACTCGGCCTTGCCTGGCATGAACCTGCGCTTTTTAGGTTATACTTCTGTTATCCCTATTATATCAATATTTTTGTCCTACTCTTGGACTCGTCCTTTAAGCTCATAAAGTTTGTTTGACAAATTGTCAGCATTGATATAAAAACAATTTAAGCCTTCATTTGACTTTACAATTTAACTTTTTACATTTTGGTTAAAAACAACATTTGCACAATTATTTACATTTCTTGCATGCATATCTACTTTTTGACCTTTGCCACTCTTCTATCCCACGGTGGGCCCTTTAGGATGAATCTGTGCGACGAGTTCCCCGATTCCAGGTTCTTGTTTTTTCCTTACAGACATCCCACAACTCTTTATTCTTTTTTCTCTCCTTTTGGGTTAAGTCATGAACAACTTATATTCTTTTAAATTTTTCTTCTGCTTTCTCAAGCTTTTCAAGACTCCCCATAAAGTGACCTTTTGATTTCTCATCCTCGAAAACGATTTTCAAGGGTCTAGATTGGGTCTTCTCTTAACTTCTTCTGCCTATTCTAGTTACAGTTTTTATTGTTGTGCTGGATGATTTAGGGAACTACATAAATCTCATAAAATTCAATATCTCCTTCTTTCCTCACCTCGGGATCACCCTCCATTTTTTCGTCTATATTGAATACAATGGCGTTGCATCTTCTTGCCATACTCTCTTTAAACTCGTCTAAAGCTTCTGTTGCTTGCCTAGCTTTTGTATATCGCTTTCCAAGTCTACCTCAGAGGACTTACAAGAGCTTATTCCACTATCAACCATACTTTGTACCTCCATCTCTATTTGGCCTCGTCTCCACAGTTTCCTCTAGTTGTTTTTTATCCTATCTTAATATTTAGCAAAATGTACTCTACAACGCTCTTCAATTTCTTTTTCTATCCTAATTTTTTGCACCTTTTCTTGGCACGGTGGGCAATACCAGTGGAAATCAGGTCTTTTTCCAATTAGCATGTATTTATTTGTATTAAGGTTCAAGCAAGTCCTGCAATAGTGCCCTTCACAATATTCACATTCTAATAATTCTGCTTTTTTGTCATCAAATGTTATTTAAATACCAAACAAGAATAACCCTATTCAGCTAACTGAAGAGGCCTTTTATTTAGGTTTAGAAGACGCCTCAGAAAATACCTTGCTTTGTTAAGTCTCCAAAACGAAGTTTGTGGATACTTATTGTTTTTACTCAGTTCTTATTTTTATTAAGTCTCCCAAACGAAGTTTGTGGAGACTTATTGTTTTTTTTCTTGTTATGTCGCCCCAGACGTAGTCGGGACGACATATTGTTATTCCTCCGTTTCTTATTATTATTATTATTCTTTATTATTCCAGCCAAAGTTTGTCCGGTCAATTACTCGGCGATGCATGATCAGAAGTTCATGAAACTTGACATAAAGTTGGATCACCATATGAAGATGTGCGTTTTATTATTTTTTTTTCAAAATGGCCGCCATTTCCAAGATGGCCGCCATAATACGTAAAAATTTCAACATTGTCGGATTTCAATGAAAATTGATTCCTAGGTAGATTTTGACGCCGCGAACATGATGGAAGCATCGAATTGGCTGTCAGGGGCGACATCAGCTATTGCTCGCAATTGCAAATCTAGTTATTCTTTATTATTCCAGCCAAAGTTTGTCCGGTCAATTACTCAGCGATGCATGATCAGAAGTTCATGAAACTTGACATAAAGTTGGATCACCATATGAAGATGTGCGTTTTAATATTTTTTTTTTCAAAATGGCCGCCATTTCCAAGATGGCCACCAAAATACGTCAAAATTTCAACGTCGTCGGATTTCAACGAAAATTGATTTCTAGGTAGATTTTGACACTGCGAACAAGATGGGAGTATCGAATTGGCTGCCAGGGGCGACATCAGCTATTGCTTGCAATTGCAAATCTAGTTCTTCTTGTCTTTCCGCCTCAAAATTTGTCCGACCATTTTCTCGGAAATTAATAGTCCGATCTTCACCAAACTTCACAGACAGATGGATCCCTATCCCGAAAGGTGCAAAAAGGTCTTAAAATTTTCAAAATGCACCGGTTTCCATGTAAACGGCAAAAAAGGCGGGAAAATGGAAGTGCTCAGAATTGGATGAAACTTTACGGGAAGGTTGCCTAGGACATGGGGAAATGATTTCTGATCTCCAAGACTTCAACTTGGCACCGGTTGCCATGAAAATTGCAAGAAGGTGGGAAAATGAAAGTGCTCGAAATTGGATGAAACTTCACAGAAAGGTTGCTTTGGACATGGGAATAGGGTTCCAGTCCCCGAGACTACAATTTGGCACCGGTTGTCATTGAAATTGCAAAAAAGGCGGGGAAATGAAAGCGCTCCGAATTGGATGAAACTTTACAGAAAGATTGCCTAGGACATGGGAAATAGGGTTCCGGTCTCCAAGACTTCAAAATGGCACCGGTTGCCATGGAAACAGAAAAAAGGTGGGAAAATTGAAAGTGCTCAGAATTGAATGAAACTCAACAGACAGGTTGGCTATGATGTGTGGAAGTGATATTTAGCCTGGATTTCTAGTTTGGGAGTTCGTTTGGGAGACTTTTGTATCAGCATCCTGATACAGTTATAAATTTTTATACTAGTGCTATGCACTGTCTCAGTAGTTATTGATTCTCACTTCAAAATGTCGATACTCAATTCAAACAGGAATAGCCCTATTTATTAAACTATGCACTGTCTAAACAGTTGTTAATTCTTACTTCAAAAAGTCAATACACAATCTAAACAGGAATAGCCCTATTTATTAAACTATGCACTGTCTAAACAGTTGTTAATTCTCACTTCAAAAAGTCAAAACACAATCTAAACAGGAATAGCCCTATTTATTAAACTATACACTGTCGAAACAGTTGTAAATTCTCACTTCAGAATGTCTATACTAAATCTAAACAGGAATAGTCCTATTTTAAATATGCTCTGTCTAGTAGTTATTAATTCTCACTTCAAAATGTTGATACTCAACTAAACAGGAATAGCCCTATTTATTAACTATGCACTGTCTAAACAGTTAAAAATGCCGGTACTCAATCTAAAAATCTAGACGGGAATAGTCGTATTCATTAGACTATGCACTATCTAAACAGTTATTAATTCTCACTTCAAAATATCAATACTAAAACTAAACAGGATTGACCCTATTTATTAAACTATACACTGTCCGAACAGATATTAATTCTCACTTCAAAATATCAATACATTAAACTATACACTATCCGAACAGATATCAATTCTCACTTCAAAATGTCAATGCTCACTGTTTCCACCTTAAATATGATAAATTATAAACAGGATTAGCCCTATTTATTAAATAATTTGCGCCGTATAAGAATGTCAATATTCAAAGTTACCACCTTACATATGGTAAATTTAAACAGGATTAGCCCTATTTATTAGCTTATGCACTTATGATGAGCCAATAATTGTCTCAATGATACTAATACAAAGGAATCAATCACAATATTAATAATATGCTCTTACTGAACTATTAGAAATTCTTGTTTAGAATTAATTGCGCTGCCTGGCAATGTCAGTCATGAATTCATGTACAAATACTACAAAATACAAACTATTTACATTACAACCCTGCACTCCTCTAAGTCTACTGCTCCCCTAAATCAACCTTCACCCTGTTATGGACATCTGAGGCTAAGTGTAATATGCGATATAGCTACAATTTGGAAAGTTGTCTGTTTGGATGTATGCTGTCATGAAAAAGATTATAATTTTTCTTGTACTTGTAGCGTGTTTATGACAAGCAATAATGTCTGATTTAAAGTTTGGTGTCCTGACTGGATTTTGCTAGTCTAAGTGCTCATTGTAGTAATCAATCAAATCACTAAGTTTGTTATCCTCATAAAGAGGTTCTACCGGCTTAATGTTCGATAATGTAATCGACAATTTTTTGCCCTTGTTTGCTGGTGCAACTACTCTTGGTTTTGATTTACCACTCTTTCCTTTAACATTTACTTGGTTTTGATTTACCACTCCTTCTTTTTACATTTACACGTAATTTGATTATCCTTTCCTTTAGTCACTGTTTTATTCCCTTTTATTGTAACCTTAATGTTATTATTATTGTCCTTTACTCCTTGGTTTACATGTAGGCTTGTTGGTTATATTTTTTTGTGGGAATAAGGTGGACAACCCAAAAAACTACCCTGGCTCCCCTAGTAGCTCTTAATATGGCTTTCCTGAATTCAAGGGCTTCGTCAATACAGATTTCAACATTCTGATAACATATTTCTCTAATACTAAGATACTTTCCTCCTTTCCGTGTTATTTCGCACGTCCCAAACCAAGTTAATATCAGCGGGTTATCTTTATCTTTAATCTTGTCTATAACAGTATCAACAATTTTCCTGTCTGCAGCGTATGTCCCTGCTTTGTTGACAATTTCAACCCTGGCCAATCTTGGACAGACTCCTCGGACACAAGCCCCCTTAATGTCACTCACGAGAAGAGTATAATTATCGAACCCAAGGTTAGTGCACCTTCGTGCGAGATCCTTATATTTCTTAGTGATCTTAGGTACCGACATTATCACGTTGATTTATATTTTTTTTCCATTTTCAAATATGGCGGCACTAGCCGAGAACCAAAAGGAGTCGTATTTCACAATAAATACACTAATATGCACAATATTTCAATATAAAATGCGATAATAATGTTAATAATAAATGCTGGAGACATTTCATTGTGAATTCATTGGTCCAGTCCACTAAATCAAATGCAAAATCCAAAATTTTGACGAGCTCAATTTTTCATGTCCGTGCTGACCGGAAGTCACGTGATTACCATACTGTAATCTACAAAACTAAAATGAATTAGTGGCCATCTCCAAAAATGTCAGACTAATACCACCAACAAGATTTTCCAGAAACATGCACACATTATCTTTTCAAATTTCCACAAACTCGCCTTGTATTACGACAGCAATCTTTTCCCCATACCAGACGAAATTGGAACAACCTCCCAATGAACACTGTGATGAGTGACTCTGTTGAGTCATTCAATACAACATTATCAGCCATCAATTATTATCTTTACTGTTAACAGTCACTTGTACATACTTCATGCAGTTTTCTCGTATAAAAAAGGCAGAAATTTACAAAATAGGCTGGAATAAGCATTAAGCAATACCAAACTGGCCCAATCAATGCTTTAGGTTTGAAAAATTCTTGGGGCTAGTGAAAATTAGCAGATATTTGGCTGAACATTTATTTGTGAATTTCTGGAATAAAGCTAGCAGAGAATACAATAAAAATAAAGTAAATCTGTACAAAATGACATATAAATCGTAACTAAATACATTTATGTATCCTTACAAAACACTATAATATTCAATCTGGATTACAAAACTTATCCTGCATTCTTTAAAATCAATAAAACAATGATGTCCATTAATGTGATAATATGAACTCAAAATACAAAATACCTCTCCCTGACCATATACCATGCCTTAGTTACATTGTAGAAAATAAACAATAACAAGATATACCAAATTATGTCTTGAATATTTACATAGATACACGATGTATAAGTTTTAGCAATCTGTAATAGTATGTAATAACACCTTAAAAAGCATGCTTAAAACAGTTAACCCTTTGAAAAATATTCTTCTCAGCTCGTACTACATAATTGCCATATACAGAGAAGACCACTAATACGGGACTTTCGAGATAGGAACTCTTGTGTAATTGAAGGCAGAAACGATCACCTTGGATACCAGTAAGAAGGAATACTGGATTTCTAAACCTATTGAAATAAATATAAACCACATAAAAAACAAACTATTTATGAAAATGAACATGATGAAGAGCATTTATAATTTTTCCTATACGTGCTATATGAAAATTCTTAAACAAAATTTTAATTGACAAAAAAAAAAAAAAAAAAAAAAAAAAAAAACAATTAACCAGAAGCTCAACAAATCGATTAAATATAAATCACCCTTAGATCAACAGTGTTTCCCTCTCAATGTATTGATGTATTGAGTTTCTACTTATAAAATTAGATCTGTTTCCGGATTGAATATGATTCAAAAGTCCCTTATTCAATGTAGATTATGTTAACCGTTCAGATTAATCAGGACTGCAGATAACAACGTTATACAGTTCCCTGGATTAATATATCTCCATGCAGCACTACAACAATGGCAAAAAAAAATTTCTGAAAGAATAATCTGTTATTTCCCATTTGCATAATAAATCAATGGAAAAGTGTTGATTTTGATTGACTAATTGTTATTTCTGTGTAAGACTTTTAATAGTGCAGTTTGGAATCAAAATATCTTCCGTTGCAATTATTTTGAGATTAAAGTCTTTTTTTCAAATGTGACTAGATTAAGTCTAAGGAAGACCCAACACAGTCTTGGTCTAGAAATATACTCGCGTTAGATTTTCAAAACCTGACAACTGGATGAAACTGGGTTAAAGTAGGCATTACACATTTTTTTCAGATAATAAAAAGACAAATTGGAAGCTCTTAACCAATTGCTAAAGAAAATAAAAAAAAAGAAATTTTCCCCACATCTTTTTATATGACTGCGGTCATACATTGGTATGGCGTCGACGTTTGTGGACAACATAACTTTGGTTCTAGTGGACGGATCATAAATGAATTTTAGTATGATGTTTCTTGGCACACACGTAAACTGAAGTTTTTTTGCCCTTCCCGGTTTAGAGAAAGGGCCAAAAAGGGTTGAAATGGGGTGTTTTCACATATTTGTCTGTAGAATGTTTATTATTTATCGGATTTTGATGGGATTTCTTTCAGTGTGCTCCTGAGGAAATATCCAATCGGTGGTATGCTAACCGATTTCATGTAGCCGATATTTTACCCATCGCTGTGGCTCAAGGCAAAATACTTAGCATTCAAGACCAATCCATTATAGATCAGTATTTATTTGAGCTGCCATGAACTGCTTCTTAATGTATTTGTCGAGTTTTTAGTTGTTATTTTCGAAAACCATCGATATTTCAAATCGTACCAATTGTGCACCACGCCTTTTTTTGGTATTCTTATGAAGCCATATTTATGCAAACCGCCTTATTGATAACATGATAGAAAGTACCCCCTTTTTCTATTTTACGTTTCGGAATAACGATGTTCTGTCGCCCAATCATCCATATTTCAATACGAAACTTTCGAGAAAGTAATTGAAGGCAGAAATGGTTGCCTCAAATACCAGTAAGTCTTAGTTGTCTCATGTGGAATCCCTTCATTACCTTTCATCGTTGATTTGGGTGTTTTTTTTATTATTATGAAGATAGTTTTATTCGTTTTTGAAAAAAATGAGTTCATTTTTCTCAACCTTGTATGTATAAATAGTTCATCATTACTTGTGAGGCATGTATAGCAGGAGACATTTACCATTTCGACGTATGCACCCGTTGTTGCATCTTAAGGAGTCAATCTAAATTATCGTTTCTATTATCTTTTATTGTATATTGACGAAGATGGACGTTTGAAATCTAAGCTATATGACAAGCGTGATGATTTTAATTTCCCCATTGTGAACTTTCCCTTTCTTAGCAGCAATATACCTACCTCTCCAGCCTATGGAGTGTACATTTCACAGTTGATTCGTTACTGTCGAGCTTGTAGTTTGTACAGTGATTTTTTGAACAGAGCAAAAACACTGTCCCAAAAGCTGCTTAGTCAGGGATTTGTTCAACCTTTGTTAATTTCATCCCTCACGAAATTCTATGGCCGTCACCATAACATCATTGAAAGATATGACGTGTCAGTATCCCAAATGAAAGTGGACATTTTCAGCTAGATTCACGTCTTCCCGGATTTGACTACCGACTTTGTCATTTTCCCGGATTGAATCACTCACAGTGTGACGGGTGCTGTTAACAGAGCAGGACATGCTTACCCTTCCGGAGCACCTGATGTCACTCTCAGTTTCACTGGAGTTCACACTGTGAGTGCCTTTGTTTTGAATGTTGTGGTTTCTGGTTCTGTGCTTTGTGTCTGTCTGGCGTCATTGTTTTTGTGTCTAACGTCATTGTTTTCTGTGTTCTCGTTTTTGCCCTGTCTTTGGACTTCGATTTTTGTGAATATCACCCCTTTGTTCCTTCGGTATTCTACTGCCGTTGTTTCTAGAATTCTGTCTTTTGATGAATTATGAGACTTGAAAATCGGTACGTTACACTTAACTGTACTTCGTACTTGAATAATGAATCATTATACACCGCTTCGAAAACGCGGTGAGTTATTGTGACCAGGTGTCCGTTTACCCCTTCTGTGGTCTATATCAACATTGACTTCTATACGTGGAAATTGTTTCGTAGTTGGTCTGATGATTAATTTCACACACTTCATATCACATTATAACCAATCCAACAGTAACTATCAACTGATACACTAACCAAATATTCAAATGCTGTAGTAAGTTTTTAAATACTGTGTATTCTCATGATACTATTATCACAATTGTGATAAAATCTATACAAGTCATACTATTACATGGATCATCTATCTCTTTATTAAAACAGGAGATCCTAAAAGATCATAAAATGGAGATGAGAACTGTTGTGGAAAAGGTTGTTCTTGTAGCAGTGATGGCATTGTTTTTCGTATCGTCATTAGTAAAAATGGTACCAGCAATTTTTCCCTCTATTATTGGAGATTTCATGGTAAGAGAGAATAGCTTATTTATTTATACATTTATCAGCATATAGAAATACATATATCTCCTCTTTTGCTTTAAAAAATTACAATTATTATCTTTTTCCTTGGCTTAAATTTACATACTTCCTGTATACAAAATACCATAGAGATCATACTCTTTTTAGTTAACTCTATGCCATGTCTATATTGTACATTGATATGAAATTGTTTTCGTCTTAATTCATACTTGTAAAGAAATGAAAGACGTACCACATTGATAACTCTTATAGTTGAAAAGTCAATATTGTATACAACTGGAACCTTATTTATTCTAGAAACTTTTAAAAACTACGAAGTAAAATGAGTAACTGAAGACATATGCTCATTTATATATTTCTTTTTCTCAATTTTGACAGAGAAAAGAATTTGTGCGTTTTAGCCCAGTATGTGTAACAACGTTGTTTGGTTATGAGCCGGACCCAGTAACCTACATGACAGTCACGGGGCTAATTCAATATTGTGGATTTCTAGCATTGTTATTTAGAGATACTAGACAATATGGATGTGTCATCCTTGGAATTGTTATGGTCGGAGCAGCACAAACACATCTGTGTTTTTACGAATATGACAGAACAGTTGTACCAGTGTTGGTATTCCTTGCTGTATGTTTTATATACTCATCTACAGGGAAAACTAAAGCAAAAACGGAGTGATTTTAAGCTGCGAACATGGAATTTTGATGTCATTGTCAATATTTTATGCCCGTTGTTGTCCTGTTATATAGGGGAATTCATTTGACTAAACCCTCCATGGTAGGATATGTAACAAATGTACATGGATCTAAATCCATACAAATACATGGTAAAGTTAAGCGAATTGAACAACGACTTTGTTGTTCTTCTCCATCTTGAAGTCATCTTTGCTTTCTACAATTTAGCAAACACTAATACCTCTAAATGTCGAACACCACTGCATCAATTTCTCTGTTCTTTTGGTCATAAATTCCAGGTTGATTGTTAACAAACATTGTCATCCGTTGACTGACAAAGTGACCAAAAGACAACACAACATATGTTGATAGTCAGAAACTTTTGCAATACTCCTACAAGTTGTATTGAAAGGACATTGGGGCATAATAGTCTGGAACCGCTCAAACCGGTGCTAGAGGTCGTCTCAAATTGAACTTACTATGAGGTATGAGCAAAGCTCATTGTTGAAGGCCTCATTGTGACTTCAAGATGAAGAACAACAACAGAAGCGTTGTTCCTTTGCTTGTTTTTACCATGTATTTGTAGCGACTTTGTCTCACGTACATTTACTCAATATCCTTTCATTCACCATATATTTTAGTAGTTTTGCAGAAAATGCTCTGCCAATTCAACTTGTTTGTAAATGGTCGACTAAGTTTTACAAAGTATGCATAGCTGAAACTAGTACTCCGGATTCAATTCAGACATCTATAGATACTGCAACACAGACAAAACATATATCTGTACTCTCTGATTATTTTAACTATAGAAAAACATAAATGATGCATTGTCATTGAATGAAATAATCCTACCAAATTACCACCATCTTTCAAGGTCAAAATTGTACATGTGAACTATATTTCTTATTTCTAAATATGATTTACAGAATATGGGTTATAAAGACTCTGACAGTAGAAAAACATGATTTGTTTGCATTCGTTAGCAGCATAATTTTAGTTTAACCATATCAAATCTCGGACAACTACATCAGGTTTATTGATTTGGCAAAGATTGTTAAAGAATATCAAATTAAACTTTTCTCACATGCAACAAAAGTCACTGAAAGTGAGTTAGACATAATTTCCTGTGGTACCTGAAAGAACCTTACCAAGACTTTTATAATATTTAAAATATATTCACAACATCATTTGTCTGCAGGTATGAACTCTCTAACAAAGTAAGTAAGAACCGAACCGTCAGTCTAAAAAGAACAATCCAAGGACAATGGCACGTTGGAAAAACAAAGAAACAAAGACATAACATGAGAACGGCACAGAAAAGAAAATGACGACAAGCGACAAGCACATATACAAAAATGAACAACACGGACCTAATAAAAAACCATGGGTAAGATCAGGTGCGCCGGTAGAGTAAGCATCTCCTGTTTCTTATTAGACACCCGCCATGTTAAACATGTCAACTCCGGTAGTTAAGTCATATCCGGTAGAGGAAAATAAACTTTAGTGTCAATGAGATATATCAGTTGTCATTTTGGAAACAGATATCCCATAGCGGTCCACAAAATCGTGATGTCGACCGTGTAAAACTCCTGTAGTGATGACCTCAAGTTATGGGCAACATACCCTTGCTTAAGTAGCCTAAAGTCGTTTAAATCATATAATTATTTCTATAATTGTATTTTCACCCTATACAGACTTTATTAAAAAGGTCAAAATCCTGCTATTTTCAGAAGCTTCTCCCGGAAAAACTAGATCGGTGACCTATTGATTTTTCACTAAAATTTTAAAATAAATTAACAAAAATTTCAGTCACAGAAATATAATAGAAATCTTTCGTTTTGTTTTAAGTCCACCGAACTACCTTTAAGGGACCGATCATTTAACTTGAAGGAGGGGGCTATGGTTTTTTTTCTAAAAAAAAATATTCTGGAGCTGATTTTATGTGAAAAAATATTTTGGCTGCCAGAATGATGAAAAAAAGTTTTCTGAAGGAGGCCTTCCGCCCAAAAAAATAATGTTAATTTTGCAAAAAAATATTTTGTTGATACACATGAAAAAAAAAAAAAATTTTCGCGCTTCACGCGAAAAAAAAATTTCTCTCCAGAAAAAAAAACATACCCCCCCTTCAGGTTAAATGGTCGGTCCCTAATGAGGAAATTTAACAATAACCGAACAGACAAAGCAGGTGTAAAACCACTGCAGAATTGTCAATTACAATGGTCTTGACTTGGTACAGACATTTCAACAGAAATTGTGGGTTTAACTGGTTGTTTGGTACTCCAAACCTCCCCATCCTTTGCGGTTGTGTCCGGTAGTAACCCAAAACCAATTGCTATTAAATGGTCGTAGACAGTGAAGTAAATATTCATCCAAGTACTAAGTAAAAATTGAATCGTGAATCACAGTTCGGACCGAAACTTTAAATTTTTCCTCAAGGAACTGATATCTAATAAATAACTTTTCTCTTGATAGTATGAGACAAAATTTATTGAAGGCTTGATTTATACGGTTGTCAGGGAGATTCTTATGCCTAATGAAAATTTTGAATATTTGGTGCTAGCTCTCGCGTCACAAATTAACTGTGAAACATATTACGTAAGCAGTTGTTGGATCATTGCTGTTCATGTTGGAGATATATTGATAATTTTATATTTAAGTCGTCCTTTTGTTGTAAATATTGCAGAGATGTCAAAGTCGATATGTAACACCAACAAAAAAAAAAAAAAATCTAGCTGTCTCTTGTTTCCTTCATCTCAAATTTTGGGGGATATATTTATGGGATCCATTTAGCAAAAGATTCGTTATTACTGGAAAGAACATCTTCAATGTATCTATAAGTCAGATTGAAGGATCCAGCATCTTTAATTTTATGAGCTCGTAGGTGTATAAAAGTAAGTCTGCGAGCAAAGGAGCACTATTTGTACCAATTGGTATATCAACTTGCTGCTGAGAAATAGCACCCCCAAATGTGACAAATATATTATCAATAAGAAAATGAACCATACTGCACACCTATTTTTCTTCGTAGCATAATTTCCCTTCAAATTGGTCATTGAAAGTGATCTTGATATTATTTTCATTGCAACGGGCCACACAAAAATTGTTTAACAAAAACGAAGTTTCACATAGAAGTCCATTTCTCAGAATTGTTTCTACTTAGATCTGTTATTTAGTTAGTATTTTGAAAAATCTTAGAGGGTACAAATCGAACTCTTACCTTGTTATAAGTTGCACATCACGAGTAAATGCCAGTGTTATACCCGTCATTCAACCTTGACATACTAGGTAGTTTCATGAACATTCCGATACATATCATGTTAATATGGTGCTGTATCTGTAAGCCAAAATGGTGTCCCGTATAAAAGTGTCCTTCCTGTTATATATTTTATTTTAAAATCTAAGATAATATTTCGTCATCATCAATGCATTTTATTCCGCCCTCAGACATTACCATAGGTAACAATTGTAAAGCCGGAAAGTTTTTCACTGCGGATTCTTTAATGTTACATATCGTTTATTGGTGATTAAAAATTGCGTCAATATTTACATCTAAATGGGAAATGGGTACATGTAGCCTGAAACCTTTAATTGAACCTCAGTGTCATATAAAAGTGACTTAATAAATTATTAAGCTACTACAAACATAGAATTAAATCTAATTTCCAACATTACGTTTTGGTTATTTTAACCAAATTATTAGTCCATTTATCTAAGTACAATAAAGGGCTACGCCGAGCGCAGCATGATACGACCACTGAAATTTGAACAAGTGTAAACTAAAATTAATGGGGACACAGTAATTTGCTGGACACAATAAGAACCTTGTCACAGAATTTAACTGGACACAAACTAGTGAAAAAAAATCCCTTATTACTAGGATATTGTAAGAGCTAAGAAATTCTGTTGACTACCATCAAGAGAAATTCAAAGAAAAAACTCAGGTTGAAATCCAATGAAAAATAAAAATTTCACATATTTTGAAGTATTGCAATTTGGCCCCTTTGACCCATTATAGCTTGGAAACCATAGAGCAACGCAAAATATACTGCCATATCACTGAAAGCTTAAAATGAGAACAATCGAAAGAAAAATCCCATCAAAATCTAATGAAAAAATAAAGACTTCACATATTTCTAATGATTGCAATTTTGACCTCTTTGACCCCTTATAACTCAGAAACGGTAAGAGCTACATCAAATCTGTTGATTTACTGCTGAAAGCTTACATTAAGAGAAATCCAAAGAAAAAAATCCCATCAAAATCTTAAGTAAAATAAAGATTTTACATATTTCTAAAAATTGCAATTTTGGCCCTTTTGACCCCTAATAGCTTGAAAACGGGAAGAGCTACGCCAAATCTGTCAAAATACAACTTTAATCCTGCAATGAGAGGAATCTAAAAATCCCATTGAAATTGGATGAAAAATAAAAAATTTAGGTAATCCGCATGTTTTCAATTTTAGCCCCGTTGGGCCCCTCATAGCTTGGTAAGGAACAAGTTATCAAAAATCTAATGGTGCAGTGATATGTTAATTTTTCATAAGGAATCCACTGCAAAAAAACTGCATCAAAATCGGACTAAAAATAAAAAAAATTAATTTTTGAAATTGCCCCCCTTTGGGCCCATTTATCTCGTGAACGGTATATGCCACATGAAATCCGTTGGCATTTTACTGATTGGAAATTTCCTCAGGAACACACTGAAAAGAAACCCCATCAAAATCCGATAAATGATAAAGATTCTACAGTCAAATATGTTAAAACATCAAATTTAACCCTTTTTGGCCCCTTTTTTTTTAAACGGGTGGGGCCACAATGACCAAATCCTATCCAAGCCTTCCGTTTGTGCCAAGAAACATTGTGTTAAAATTTCATAAGGATTGGTCAACTGAAACTAAAGTTATTGACCGAAAACAAAAGTGTCTACAGACAACGACGACAACGACGACGCCGACGACAGCGCCATACCATTATACGACCGCAAAAATTTTTGCGGTCGTATAAAAACAGGATAATAGCAAACACCTACAATGGCCGAAAAATACAATCACATGCCACAATTCACAAGCGAACAGCTCCAGAAAAAACGATAATGAAGACAAGAGACAAACAAAAATAATGATAGGAACTCGGGATAGCCGGACTTGGTACCGGTGTAAGGTTGAATTTTGACTCCGTTGAAAATTGATCTTTTGGTCGTTTTTCAACGTTGAAAATTGATCCAAAAGCCGTTGAATTTTAATCAGCTCAATATTCCAGGAGCTAATTGTCAGATTTCAAGGTTTATTTTTTCAATTTGAAAAACCATGCGTTGAATACTGAACATCGTGGAAAAATGACCAGTCAAAAAAAAAAAAAAAAAAAAAANATGAGAAATACGTACAAAACTGAAAAGTTTGTACAGGATGTGCATATCTCAAATTCAGGTTAGAACTTCTATATGGAACTCATTTGGGGGGATTTTTGCGTTTGTAAACAAACCTTTATGACGATAGAGTATATTTTAGCTTTAGTACCTTTATTGGTTTCATTGCTGATTTTCGTTTCATTTTCAATATGAGCTGACCAAATACCATCAGAAGAAAAATCTTTCCCAAACGTTTATGATACTTGATAATTTCACCTTTCGAAGTCCCCAAACGGAAGTGTGGAGACTAAGTTTTTGCTCTGTGTCTTATTATTTTTTATTCTTCTTCTTCTTCTTTCTTTTTCTTCTTTTTTTCAAGTTTTTCCGCCCTCCGGTTCACAGCCACATTACCAGTGATAAAGGGTCATGTGAAGATGTGCATCTGTTCGTTGTCATGGGGATTGAAACGGGGAAAAGGCGGGAAAATTAAAACTGCTCCGAATTGTATGAAATTTTACAGAAAGATTGTACAAGTTGTATGAAAAAAATTGGTAATTTTGTTTCAAAATGGCGGCCGTTGTCATGAAAACGGAAAAAGGCAAGAAAGTTAAAAGTGCTCCTAATTGGATGAAATTTTACGGAAAGATTGTACAAGTTATGTGGAACTTATTTTTAGGTCAAAATTATTACTTGTTCATTGTTGAATTTTACCATATTCCGTCTTCTTCTTCTTGCTGTGATATTCTACGACAAAATTTTCGGAGACCATTTACCCAATCTTATCAAGACTTAACAGGAAGGAAGATCCCATTCCCAAGTTCGGTGCTATCAGGTATTCTTCAGATCTTAAAAAGGGCCGCTATTCCCATGAAATCGAAAATTGCAGGCAAAATTAAAATGCTCCAAATTTGATCGGATTTGACAGAAAAGTTGTATATGGAGTTTATATCATATGTTGGGGCTTAGAAATTCAAACTGCCGGTCGTTGCAATGGAAACGTCCACGAAAGGAGGGAAAATTTAAAGTGCCCTTAATATGATAAAATTATACAGAAACGTATTCTATGACTCGGAGTTTTATGCTGAAAACTTGTCTGATAAATCTTGAGGCCAGTCTCTGATATAATCTATTGAAGAGTGGGAATTTTGTGCCTCAAAATTTTATTTGTATTGCATTATGATTGCAAATATGAATGACGTGTGTTTTTAGATGAGTGAAATCACGTCCCTCTATTTTTATTTCTCTATTAACATTTAAGGTGGTACTAGGGGGGGGGGAGGGGGCAAAAAGCTGTTTCCTGATATTTTCACAACGTAAAATTTGTTATTAGATTATAAGAAAAATAAGATAAAATAAAAATTTGGGGTCACCTTCCATATAAGCAGAAGATCTGTCAAGAGAAAATCAGCTATTTTAGTATGAAATATTAGGGGAAATTTGCGAATTTAAACAAAGTTTAAATTTATAATACCATTGATGACACAACAATACTTCAAAAGATTAAATTTATTTTAGTAACATCTGATAGATTTTTTTATGTGGTAAAGTAAGTGGGAACCGAACTGTCAATACATAACGAATAATCCAAGGACAATGGCAACATCGGAAACAACAAAGAAAAGACGCACAACATGAGTACGCCACAAAAAAGAACAATGAAGACACACACACACACACACACAAAGATGAACAACACGGAACCAACAAAAAACCATGGGCGAGATCAGCTGAAGTAAGCATCTCCTGCTTCTTATAAGACATCCGCCGTGTTAAACATGTCAAATCCGGTACAGGAAACAACAATTTAGTTTTTAAAGGGAAAGATATGTTGTCATCTGGGAAACAGATATCCCATATCACATAGCGGTTCACAAGATGGTGATGTAGACCATAAAACTTCTAGAGGGATGACTTCAAGTTTTGGGTGACATACCCTTGTTTAAGTAGCCTATTTGTGAGCAACCGCGCTCTATCAAAGAAGTCACTGTTTCGACTACAGGCTCTCATTAGCTATTATACTTGCCTTCAATTTGCACGAAAATATTTAGGGGCCACCGATCTTATTTTTGAATAAAACATCGGCAAACCGAACAGGGAATTCTAAAATCACGGCAATTCATTTCTAACACGATTTGAGATAGAACAAACACACAAAAATGAACAAGAACGTCACAAAACTAGAGCACTAACAGTGTGAACCCCTACAAAAACTGAGGGATCATCCGGTGTCATTTTTTCAGCATTCCTACAAGGAATTGTATTTTTTGTCAGTTAAGAGTGATGCACAGTTTTAAACTCCTCACTCCAATTTGTCTTCAATTCTAGAGCTATTTATTTTCTTCTCCAGTCAGTCTGAGTCAAGAGCAATGAAAGTCTGGTACTCTAGGACCCTTGACTGAGCTAGATATTTTAATACTGTTACTTTAGCTCTCTTCTAATATAATAAGAAACTATTATTTTGACACCTCTTCACTTATCACCTTGTGTAAAAACCAAGCATTAATTATAATACAAATGTATAAAAAAGTTATTTTCATTATTATTTTTTTATTATTTCGTCAGTTCCCTGAAAAACAGAGTTTAGATTAATATGGAAAGACTTTCCTCCCCTGTGTACAATGTGTGATGAGTCAGCGGGAAAGTTGAAAACTGAGAGTGACAGTTACAATCTTCCACTTCAAAGCTTAGCTTTCCAATCGTCATACTTTTATTGTAATGATCTGCAACTTAAAACCAACATAATGCACGGTATGTGAATGAAATGTGAATGAAGGCCTCGTGGTGACTTCAAGATGAAGAACAACAATAAAAGCGTTGTTCCATTGCTTGGTTTTACCATGTATTTGTAGAGATTTTGTCTCATTTGCATTTACTCCATTTCCTTTCATTGTTAATTGAATGGCGGCCTTACTTTACATTTTTTAGAATTTTCCAAAAATCTGTAATTTAACAAAGAAAAACACTACTAAGTAACAAATAACAAAATACCGAAGTTACTGTGAATTTACCTTCTGCATATGCGCATTGCTAAACTTATGTCTCTTCAGTGCAGACCAAATCAAAACATTTGGAAATCCATATGCCGAAAATGTGTAAACACTGATAGAGAACAAATTACCAACAGGATCTAAATAGAAAAGCCAAAATTAGTTAAGGACAGAGCAATGCAAGAGGGAGATACTCCTTAGTTTTTAACAAAATATTTCTAAATAAAGATATTGCATTTTTCAATAAAACCATCGGTATACATGGTAGGTTTTCTATATTAAACAATACTACATGTAGGTCAATATCCAACGTTGAAAAATGACCAGTGGGTCAGTTTTCATATAGATGTATGGTGACAGCAGTTTTTAGCTCACCTGGCTATGGTGGGCTTTTGCCATCACTTGTCGTCCGTCGTAAACTTTTCATTCAAAAATCATCACAGGGCCAGTTGGAACCAAATTTGGTCATAATAGTCCTTGGATAGTCCCCTTGAAAATTGTATCTGGCAGGTCCGTACTTTATCCAAAATGGCCGCCAGCGGGAAACATAGTTTTAACATTGGACCCTATGGGAAGCACATTCAAAGATCTTCTCAGAAGCTACTAGTCCAACTAGAACCAAACTTAAGTCACAATGGTCCTGAGATGGTCCCTTCCAAAAAAGGTCCGTACCTCATCCAAGATGGCCGCCAGAGGGGAACATAGTTATAACATTGGACCCTATGGAAAACACATTCAAAGATCTTATTCTCAAAAACTGCTGGTCCAATTAGAACCAAACTAAGTCACAATGGTCCTTTAATGGTTCCTTCTAAAAAAAAGATATCCGACATGTCCGTACCTCATCCAAGATGGGCGCCAGCGGAGAATACAGTTTCAACATTAGTCCCTATGGGAAAACACATTCAAATATCTTCTTCTCAGAAACTGCTAGTCCAATTAGAACCAAAATTAGTCACAATGGTCATTTGATGGGTCCTTCCAAAAAGATATCCGACAGGCCCGTACCTCATCCAAGGCCACCTACGGGCAACACAGTTTTAACGTTAGACCCTATGGGAAAACACATTCAAAGATCTTCTCAGGAACGACCAGTCCAATAAGAACCAAACTTAGTTACAATGGTCCTTAGATGGCCCTTTAAAAAAGGTATCCGACAGGTCCTTACCTCATCCAAGATTGCCGCCAGCGGGAAAAATAGTTTTAAAATCAGACCCTTTGGGAAAACACATTTAAATATCGTCTTCCCAGAAAATACCACTCCAATTAGAACCAACCTTAATAACAATGGTCCTTAGATGATCCCTTACAAAAAAGGTATCCCACAGGTCCATACCTCATCCAAGATGGCCGCCCCCGGGGAATATAGTTTTAATTGGACACTATGGAAAATAAATTCAACGGCAGTAGAATACCGAAGGAACAAGGGAAGCGATGACTACAAAAATCGAAGTCCAAAGACATGGCAGAAACGGTAACAGATAAAAACAAAGACAAAACAAGGACGTGAGACAGCTACAATGCACGGAAATAAAAAGATAACATTAAGAACTAAGGCACTCATAGTGTGAACTCCCATGAAAACCGGGAGTGACATCAGGTGCTCCGGAAGGGTAAGCATGTCCTGCTCCACTAGCGACACCCGTCACACGATCAGTGAGGTATATATTGTTTTGAAAGTTCTGATTTCAGGCTGATTGGAATCGCCATTTTCTAACCCTTAGGCAAAACCAATAAAATTCCTTGGTACATGTTACTTCTCTAACCCTCCAACAGTACCAAGGTAAAGTTTTGAAAAGCTGTTGTAAGTCTATTGAGTATTCAAACAATAACCAGGACAAACCAGTAGCACAAACATTATCAACAAAGACAAAACTAAAATTTTACAGTATGATATAGAAGACAACACAAAAAACTAAAACCACTGACAGTGTGAACTCCCACAAAAACCGAGAGTGACATCAGGTGCTCCGGAAGGGTAAGCATGTCCTGCTCCGCTAGCGGCACCCGTCACACTATCAGTGAGTCAATCCGGGGTTGAGTCAAATCCGGTTATGTCAAATCCGTGAAGACGTGAAATTTAGCTGAAAATGTCCGTTTTCATTTGGGACACAGACACGTCATATCTGTCAATGATGTCATGGTGACGGCCATAGAATTTCTGAAGGGATGAAAGTAACAAAGGCTGAACAAATCCCTGACTAAGCAGCTTTTGGGACAGTGTTTTTGCTCTAACTAAAAAGTCACTGTATAAACTGCATGCCCGACAGTAACGAATCAACTGTGAAATGTACACTCCATAGGCTGGAGAGGCAGGTATATTGCTGCTCAGAAAGGGAAAGTTCACAATTGGGAAGTTAAAATCATCACGTTTGTCATACAGCTTAGATTTCAAACGTCC
>MJUU01055772.1:0-13225 GCA_002080025.1 Modiolus philippinarum | reverse complement strand
TTTGAGAAATGTCCGGTTATCAGGTTCGTTGGCTGATTCGCGGACAGGTTTGAAAAGTCTATGGTTTGATATATCTAAAACGATTGCTGTTAATTTATATTCCAGGGAATGCCAATCGGTCACTGATGATGCTAAACATTTTTTGTAGAAAGAATGAAGCTTTGAAAGGGGCAAAGAATACAATTTGGTACGAATGTGATGAATACCTAGTGGAATGGTCATAAATGGAAGGAGACCATTTATTGAAATGTCGTGCAGACGCGGGGCAGTGTAATGCCTGTGTCCATGGCTACGCGGTCTGCGTTGGCTTCCATTCAATATATTCATCACATTCACCGAATTACATCCTGGACTTGACAGATTTCCTACACTTTTTATGTTATCATTACAACCATAGGGTATTGCTGTACCTAATTCTTTCATCCAGTATTCCTCTCTTTGTAGACGGTAAGGTGTACTTAGCGTAGGGTTATTGGTCTTATGGTATATTTTTTCAATAATCCTGACCTTCATGTTGACAATTGAATGGTCAGGTTGGTTGAAATGTGCGTAAACATGTCGGGTCTTATTGTCCTTGGCTTCGTATCTATGTCCGCACATACGTTTGTTCAACCTGTCTTTTGTTTCCCCTACATAAATCAATCCACAAAGAGAGCACTCTAACCCATAAATAAGATTTCTGGAGGAGCAATTCAGATCGTCGTAAGTTCTAGTTGAATATGACTTGTTGGTAAGGTTGCTTGTAAAATTTGAGTCAGTAATAAAAAATATATCAAAGGTCTGCTCAGAAACTACTAGTCAAGTGCAATTATAGAGCCAAACTTTGTCACAATTGTGGTCAGAAGGTCCTGTCCAATAAAAGTCTTTATGTCCTTACAGTGCAAGATGGCGGCCAGTAGGCCACACCTATGGTTAAATGTGAAACACATTCAAGCCTGAAATGATTTAATAAAAAAAATAATTACAAAATTTTTTTTGTTCATACAGAAATATTCTTTTTATTACTAGAACATCAACACACTTTTTAGGGAGTGTCTATAATTTAAAGATAGGTATAATAATAGTGATAATTAAACTAAGGGAGGTTATAAACTTAATTTTCTTTTGAAACATGTTATAATTACAGCAATTTATGAGGAGAATCTTTACCACTTTTCTGTTTTAAGGGGTCTTTGAATGCTTTGAATATAAGGGGAACCACTGTCCAAACTTTTTTTTTATCTGTGGTTTGATTTAGGTTGTAATAGATGGCGGAGCTCTTAGTTGCCATGGAAACCAGACAAGAAAACTGAAATTTTAGAAAAAAAAGTATACAGCTACATATTTCATTTACAGTTTCAGCAACCAATATGTATAAACTAGATTATGAGGGCAACTTCTGCCCAATTCTTTTAAGGGGGCTCAAAATGTGTTTTATTTCAGTAATATGTATTATATAGATGATAAGGGGAACCCCTGCCCAATTTTTTTGAATGGGGGTCTGTTATGGGTCATACTGGATGATTGTGCTTTCAGTTGCCATTGACACCAAACAAGAAAACTGAAATTTAAAAAAAATCATTCTGCTAAATTTTAAATTCCAATCCAAGGTTGCTTCTAGCAGTGAACATACATGTAGCTTAAACTCTGGACCTTATTGGAAATACCATTCATCTCTCTGTCTCAGCAATGGCCCAGGTGAGCGATACAGGCTCTTGAGGGCCTCTTGTAAAGTAAACCGTGATAAGTTTATGTCGTTTACCTAGCTGATTTGGCTTTACATTTAGATCATATAGTTTAATCGTTCTCTGTCAGTTTTTGAACATCTTTGAGGTAATTGTCTTCCAAATGTTTAAATTGTATCTGCACTGAAGAGACATGAGTTGTTATTACTCCCCTCTTTGACACATTCCCTGTTTTCCTTCTTTTTCCTATAAGTTGTAAAAATGCGCATATTCAGAAAAAAATTCATAGTAAATCCGGTATTTAGTTATTACAACAAACAGCATGGTTACATCTTTTATAAAGCTTACCTTGCTACCGTCTGTCCTCCGTCCATCTTTTCCTTTAAAGAACGTTTTCTTGAGAACAACTGAATGGTTTTGAACAACACTTTGCATGAAATATTCTTATGAATTCCAGATCTGACTTCAATATTGTCATCCAAAATGGCCTCCATTGTTTAACATTGAATCTTTGGAAAGCACATTCAAAGATCTTTTCAACGCAAGCAACTAGTTAGAACAAAACTTATTCACAATGTATCATAGATGGCTCCCTTCAAACCAGGTGTCCTGCGGGTCTGCACAATTGTCCAAGATGGACACCATTTAGGAATAAAACTTAATATTGTATCGCTTTCAAAAATAATCTTCTCTAAAACCATTGAACTTTACAACTTCCTGCAGATATGCAGATCCGCTCATTATTCAAGATGGCGACCAGTGGGAAATTAATTTAACATTGGCTCCTTCAACATAAACGTTTCTTAATATATCTGAAAATGAGACTCTTTAACATACAGAGGTTGTATTGACTGATTTTATCGGGCATGGCCCAGGTGAACGATGCAGGCTCTTTAGAGCTTCTTTGTTTTGTGTCGCCTGCTGTTAGCATAGTCGACACATAGGGATTCCTATATACCTCGTCTCACGTAGTCGTCCTGGTCGCCCTCCATCGTCTGTCGTTGTGTGAGCTATTGCCATCACTTGGCGTCCGTCGTACGTCGTCCGTCCGTTAAACTTTTCACATTTTCATCTTCTCCTCTGAAACTACTGAAGCAAATTCAATTAAACTTTACAGGAATGATGTATGGAAGGTCCTTTACAAAGATTTCTCATTTCGTTCCGATCCGACAAAAACATGGCCGCCAGCACGGAACATTGGACCCTATGGGAAAATCACATTTTCATCTTCTGCTCTGAAACAGCTGAAGAAAATTCAACCAAACTTTACAGGAATGATGTATGGAAGGTCTGTTACAACGATTGCTGATTTTGTTTCGATCCGACAAAAAACATGGCCGCCAGCGCGGAACTTAGGTTTAACATTTGATCCTATGGAAAAAATTACATTTTCATCTTCTGATCTGAAACGGCTGAAGCAAATTCAACAAAACTTTACAGGAATGATGTACTTAAAGTCCTTAACAAAGATTGCTGATTTCTTTCTGATCTGACGAAAAACATGACAGCCAAGGCAGAACTTAGGTTTTAAATTGGACCCTATGTGAAAAATCACATTTTCATCTTCTGCTCTGAAACCACTGAAGCAAATTCAACCAAACTTTACAGGAATGATGTACTCAAGGTCCTTAACAAAGATTGCTCATTTGCTTCTGATCTGACAAAAAACATGGCCGCCAGCACGGAACATGGTTTAACATTGGACCCTATTGGAAAATCACATTTTCATGTTCTCCTATGAAAGGACTGAAGCAAATTCAACTAAACTTTACAGGAATGATGTACCAGGGGTCCTTTCCAAAGAATGCAAATTTTATTTCAATCTGACAAAAAACATGGCCACCAGTGCGGAACTTAGGTTTAACCTCGGACCTATGGGAAAAGTCATATTTTAATCTTCTCCTCTGAAACTGCTGAAGCAAATTCAACCAAATTTACAGGAATTATGTACGGAAGGTACTTTACAAAATTTGCTCATTTCATTTCGATCCAACAAAAAACATGGCCTCCAGTGCAGAACATAGTTGAACATCGTTGGGCGGTATGTGAAAACTATACTTTTCATTATCTTGTCTGAAACTATTTAAGCAAATTAAACTGTGATGGAATGGTGTATTGAAGGTCCTTTGCAAAGATTACTCATTTCAATAGGATTAGACTAAAAACACTTGTGCCAATGGAGAACATAGCTTAACATTAGACCTCATTGGTAAAATACATTTTTTTTGGACATGCATGGCATAGAAGCAGTTTGTCAGGTGAGCGATACAGGCCCAGTTTCTGAGCCTCTAGTTTTTTGTTTCTTTCTTTTTTTTTAATCTGCAACTCCTTCAAAACTGCTGGTCCTATTATAATCACACGCTCAGGATATGTCGTTCACTTTGTGTAGTTATGCATCTGATACTTAAAATTTTGGTTTTACAGATTTTTGAGGTTTAAGGAATAGCTCATTTGTTAGTCTGATTTGTTAATTCACAAACCCATCATAACTATAAGTCAGATTCCAACCAATCTTTCAGTATATGTTGTTTATCAAATCAGGTTATGCACATAGCATTTATAACATTTTGTTTTTACAGATTTTAGAGGTTCGCCAAGCCAACATACTTCATTTGTTTGTTTTTTGTGTTGTCTTGTGTATCATTTTAGTTTTGTCTTCGTTAGTTATGTTTGTGGAACCGACTTGTCCTTGTTAATGTTTGAATACTAAGGTTATTTCAAAAATATTTCAAAAGTTAACCAGGGTACTGTATGAGGGTTAGAGAAGTAACACGTACCGTGGATTTTTATTGGTTATGTCTTAGGGTCAGAAAATGACATTAACCAATCAGCTACCTAACAGATCCTTCAAAAACATATTTTCCTCTTGCAGTGTGACGGGTGCTGTTAACAGTGCAGGACATGCTTACCCTTCCGGGGCACCTGATGTCACTCTCAGTTTCACTGGAGTTCACACTGTGAGTGCCTTTGTTTGGAATGTTGTGATTTCTATTTCTGTGCTTTGTGTCTGTCTAACGTCGTTGTTTGTGTCTGGCGCCATTGTTTTCTGTGTTCTCGTTTTGGCCATGTCTTTGGACTTCGATTTTTGTGCATTTCCCTCCTTTGTTCCTTCGGTATTCTACTGCCGTTGTTTTATTCAATCTGTTAATCTGAATAAGTCCTTCAAAAATATAATTGATATGCTAAGCAAATTTGCAGGATATGTTTTTCTTCCACCCAAGGACTTTTGTGATCATGTTTAGTTTTAATTTGATCAGTGGTTTCAGAGACCTAATTCTTTTTCTTGAATCCAATGTAAACCATGTTCCCGCTGGGAACCATCTTAAATGAAGAACAAATCTGCTGAATAACTTGCTTGTAGGGACCAACTTAAGACCATCGTGACCAAGTTTGGTTATAATTGGTCTACTAGTTTCCTAGAAGATCTTTTAATGTGTTTTCTATATGGTCAATTGTTAAATTATGTTACTGCTGGCAGCCATATTTGCTGAGGTCTGGACCTCTTAGAAGGTATCATCAAAGTACGACTGTATTCTAATAAGAAATCTTTGAATGTGTTACAGTCTTTGTTTCAGTAGCCGTTACTAAAAGAGCGATCATTAAGCGATCCGTCAGCCGTCAACGATCAGTCATCGATCAGTGATCGATCAGTCAACAATCCGTCAAAATCTGACGGATAGGGGAAGTAATTCACTCATTTGACGGATACAATACGTAAATTACGTGACTGACGGATGATTGATCGGTCCTATCCGTTAATGACTGATTGATAGCCTTACGTCATCTTTCAAGTTAATACATTTTGCGAAATGATAATTTCGTTTCATCACAAATATTTTATGAAAGGATATGGAATTTAGAATTGAAATATATAAAAAAAAATATATTATAACACCCTAGGTATATTTAATCCGTACGTTAAATTTAATATTATATTTACTTGATGTTTCTGCTTGTACGTAAGAAATGCATAGTATATAATACAGTTTGTATTAAAATTTGGAAGCATATCTGATTTGACCAATCGTCGAAAATAGACAAATTTAATTGTTAAAAAAAAAATATTAAAATAATTTATACAACTGGTTAAACGTTAATTGTTAGACAATATAAGAGGAATGCAAATAAGAGCGAAACAAAAATGGAATGACAAAAAAAAAAAATAAAACCAAAACCAATGATTTGACTCATACACGAAAGACTAAGAAATCCTCCTTTTCAAACACTAAATATGCTAAAATTGATTAAAATTGTGATTCATGAAATAGAAAAAATCTTCGACAGGAATATGATGAATAAAATTTTCAAAAAATTAAATTGTTTAGGTCATTTTTAAAGATTGAGTACCAACCGCAGACTGAAAATCTGATTTTTCAACCCTTCAGTATGCTTAAATTCATTCAAATTTTGCTTCGCAAAAATATAAAACTCGTTCGAAATGATATGATGAATACATTTTTTGAAAAAATTCAAATTGTTTTGGTCATTTTTAAAGATTGAGTTTAAACCGCACACCAAAAATCTGATTTTTCAACCTAAAAGATTGCTTTAATTCATTAAAATTGTGCTTTGCAAAATATAAAACTCCTTCGAAAAGATATGATGAATAAAATTTTCAAAATATTTAAATTGTTTTGGTCATTTTTTATAGACAGAGTTTAAACCGCACTTTAAAAATCTAACTTTTCAAGCCTTAAACATGTTGATATTCATTAAAGGTGTGTTTCGCAAAAGATAAAACTCCTTCAAAAAGATATTATGAATAAAATTTTCCAAAAATTTCAATTGTTTTGGTCATTTTGATAGACAGAGTTTAAACCGCACACTAAAAATCTGACTTTTCAACCCTTAAGTATGCTAAAATTCATTAAAATAGTGTTTCGCCTAATAAAATACTTCTTCGAAAGGATTGTATGAAGTGAAATTTTCAACAAACTGAATTGTTTTGGTCATTTTTAAAGATTGAGTTGAAACTGCACACCAAAAATCTGATTTTTCAAACTAAAAGAATGCTTAAATTCATTAAAATTGTGCTTCACAAATATCAAACTGCTTCGAAAGGATATGATGAATAAAATTTTCAAAAAAAAATAAATTGTTTTGGTCATTTCTACAGACTGAGTTTAAACCGCAGACTGAATTTCTAACTTTTCAAGCCTTAAAAATGTTACAATTCATTAAAGGTGTGTTTCACAAAAGATAAAACTCCTTCGAAAGGATATTATGAAGAAAATTTTCAAAAAATTTCAATCGTTTTGGTCATTTTTATAGACAGAGTTTAAACCACAGACTAAAAATCGAACTTTTCAAGCCTTTAATATGTTAAAATTCATTAATATTGTGTTTCACAAAAGATAAAACTCCTTCAAAACAATATGATGAATAAAATTTTTGAAATATTTCAATTGTTTTGGTCATTTTTATAAACAGAGTTTAAACCGCACACTAAAAATCTGACTTTTCAACCCATAAGTATGCTAAAATTCATTAAAATTGTGTTTCGCAAAAGATAAAACTCCTTCGAAAGGATATGACGAATAGAATTTTCAAAAAAATTTAAATTGTTTTGGTAATTTCTGCAGACTGAGTTTAAACCGCAGACTTAAAATCTGACTTTTCAAACTTGAATATGCTAAAATTCATTAAAATTGTGTTTTGCAAAAGATAAAACTCCTTTAAAGGATATGATGAATAAAATTTTCAAAATATTTAAATTATTTTGGTCATTTTTAAAGACTGAGTTTAAACCGCAGACTATGCATCTAACTTTTCAACCCTTAAATATGCTAAAATTCATTAAAATTGTGATTCAAAATATAAAAAATTCCTTCGAAAGAAGATGATGAATAAAATTTTCAAAAAATTTAAATTGTTTTGGCAATTTTTATAGACTGAGTTTAAACCACAGACTATGCATCTAACTTTTCAACCCTTAAATATACTAAAATTCATTAAAATTGTGATTTGCAAAATAAAAAAACTCCTTCAAAAGGATTGTATGAGGTAAAATTTTCAACAAGCTGAATTGTTTTGGTCATTTTTGAAGATTGAGTTTAAACCGTACACCCAAAATCTGATTTTTCAACCTAGAAGAATGCTTAAATTCATTAAAATTGTGCTTCCCAAAATACAAAACTCCTTTGAAAGGATATGATGAATAAAATTTTCAAAAAATTTAAATTGTTTTGGTCATTTCTACAGGCTGAGTTTAAACCGCAGACTGAAATTCTAACTTTTCAAGCCTTAAAAATGTTACAATTCATTAAAGGTGTGTTTCACAAAAGATAAAACTCCTTCGAAAGGATATTATGAAGAAAATTTTCAAAAAATTTCAATTGTTTTGGTCATTTTTATAGACAGAGTTTAAACCACAGACTAAAATCTAACTTTTCAAGCCTTAAATATGTTAAAATTCTTTAATATTGTGTTTCACAAAAGATAAAGCTCCTCCGAAAGAATATGATGAATGAAATTTTTAAAATATTTCAATTGATTTGGTCATCTTTATAGACAGAGTTTAAACCGCACACTAAAAATCTGACATTTCAACCCTTAAGTATGCTAAAATTCATTAAAATTGTGTTTCGCAAAAGATAAAACTCCTTTGAAAGGATATGATGAATAGAATTTAAAAAAAAAATTAAATTGTTTTGCTCATTTCTGCAGACTCAGTTAAAACCGCAGACTTAAAATCTGACTTTTCAAACTTAATTATGCTGAAATTTGTTAAATTGTGTTTCGCAAAAGATAAAACTCTTTCGAAAGGATATGATGAATAGAATTTTCAAAAAATCTAAATTGTTTTGGTCATTTCTGCAGACTCAGTTAAAACTGCAGACTAAAAATCTGACTTTTCAAATTTAAATATGCTGAAATTTGTTAAAATTGTGTTTCGCAAAAGATAAAACTCCTTAAAAAGGATATGATGAATTAAATTTTCAATATATTTAAATTGTTTTGGTTATTTTCATAGACAGAGTTTAAACCGCACTCTAAAATTCATTAAAATTGTGTTTCGCAAAAGATGAAACTCCTACGAAAGGATATTATGAATAAAATTTTCGAAAAAAATTCAATTGTTTTGGTCATTTTTATAGACAGAGTTTAAACAGCACTCTAAATATCTAACTTTTCAAGTCTTAAATATGTTAAATTCATTAAAATTGTGTTTCACAAAGATAAAAATCCTTTAAAAAGATATGATGAATAAAATTTTCAAAAATTTTCAATTGTTTTGGTAGTTTTTATAGACAGAGTTTAAACGGCAGCCTTATATCTAACTATCAAGCCTTTAATATGTTAAAATTCATTTAAATTGTGTTTCGCAAAAGATAAAACTCCACTCCTTTGAAAGGATATGATGAATAACATTTTTTAAAGTATTTCAATTGTTTTGGTCATTTTTTATAGACAGAGTTTAAACCGTACACTTAAAATCTAACTTTTCAAGACTTAAATATGTCAAAATTCATTAAAATTATGTTGTGCAAAATATAAAACTCCTTTGAAAGAATATGATCAATAAAATTTGCAAAAAAATATTGCTTTGGTCATTTTCAAAGATCGAGTCTAAAACGCAGACTTGTATTATGCAGTATAGGTACCCAGTTCTCATTCACAAATACATGTAAACGATTTAAATTGAAACAAAATACAGCATTCATTTATTCGTCTTTATATTCGACAAAGATGTATCTAACAACCTGGCAACACACGAGAATAATATTATATGAAAAAGAAAGGAAATGGGGTAAATGTCAAGGAGGCAACATCCCATATCCAGGTTCGTTTTGCCTTCAAATTCCAAATATTTACGTATCCGTCATACGTGATTTACTGATTGATACAACACGTAATTGACGGATGCGATCAGTAAAATACGTTTACATACGTAAAATACGTACACATCAGTTATTCATGGATCCGTCATCGATCAGTGAAAAATCAGTCATCAATCAGTCAACAATCCGTCAATAAGTAACGGCTACTGATACAAGGACTGTATCCATATGGACGGATTTCACACCATCTTTCAAAAATATTTGGGCAAGGGTTCCCTGATAAACTACGTAATGAATACTGCTCAAATTAAAACATTACAAGGCCCCTGTCAAAAAATATTTGTGCAGCGGTTCTCCTTATTTAATAGTGTTTACATATTGCAGAAAAAAAAACATAAAATTTAGCAGAATACTGTTTTTTCTCTAAAATTTCAGTTTTCCTGTTTGGTTTTCATGGCAACTTAAAAACTTCACCATCCATCACAAGGCATATGAAAATACTATTCAAAAAAGATTTGGGCAGTAGTTGAACTTATAATCTTGGTAATACATATTGCTGAAATTAAAAAAAAAATTAATTCCCCTACTAAAAAGAAATGGCAGGATTCCCCTGATAATTTATTTTATACATATTGCTGAAATGGTTAATAAAATAGGTAGATGTTTACATTAAGTTTATTATCTCTCTTACTTTAAGTACCTCCATTTTTTAAAATAATTGTTTTCATTATATGTTATTTTTAAAATAAAGACAACCCGGAAAAGTGTTTTCATGTATATAATTAGAACCATTTAAGGTAAAGTACAAGTTTCAGTATTGAAAATGATATTTCTGTTTGAACAATAAAACTTTAGAAAATTTTTTTCTGTTATTAAATCATACCAACATGCGATTTTAGGCTTGCATGTATTTTAACATTTAATTATAGGATGTTTCCTGGTTGCGGCCATCTAAGGACTATTTTGACTAAGTTTGGTTCTAATTGTACCAGTAGTTTCTTAAAAGAAGATCTTTCAATGTCTTCTCCATAGTGTCCAATGTAAAACTATGTTCCTCGATGGCAGCCATCTTGGATGAGGTACGAACCTGCCGGATATCTTTTCGGAAGGGACCATCTAAGGACATTTGTGTCTAAATTAGACACAATAGGTCAATTTTCAACGGGATCAAAATTCAACCTTACACCGGCACTAGAAAAAGCCAGTGGTAGGGTTAAACCAGTAAATGGGAACTCGAATCTCCCTTTCCATAACACGTTTCTCTATAGTATAATACACATACGAATAAAGCCCAATACAGGTAGACTAATAACCCTATTACCACTATCTTGGAAAAGAAAAGCATATGATAAAACGTTATTTAGAAAGATCGGTCAAAGGGTGCTTGCCGCTTATCTGACGGCCAGCACAAGGAACCTAGTCTGCTGTGCTGTTAAAACACTGGCACACTACGGAAGAAAAATCAAAGTCAAAACTCCCCGAAAGAGTCGTCATGTATTTCAGATGACATCGACAGTATCAGTGAGAGGCCAGTATTATGTGTAAAATTTTCAGGTCATTGGAATCCAAAGCCAATTTAACGGATTTGTTTAGAATATCCTGTCGATATCCACTAGTATGCAAAGAATGCAAGTTACGTCCCAGTCTTTCTGGATGTTTTATCAGTTTGTGACATTTCTTAACAACATTTCCATTAAGTCGGGGATGAGAAATGCCCTTTGTGATTAGATTTTTGCGAGTCACGTCATATGTAGATATAAAATGCTCATACCGTGTGTAAAATTTATAATTTATGATATCTGTAACCTTTTTGAAAACGTTTGGAAGTGACAGTAAGGTTACGCTCATTAAAATAGTGAAGGATAGAACAAACGCGAGGGAATCATACAAGTTGAGATATATACACCTCGTAGGTTGGAACTAGGAGAACGTCGCCGTCATGAAAGGGGAAATTAGTAACAGTGAAATCAAAATCATCCCTTTCATCATAAATTTTAGTTTTTATTTTACCAGAGTCAATGATGATACTTAGATCCAGAAAAGGGCAGTATTTAGAATCATTGTTTCCTTTATTTAGTTTCAGTTGCTGTGGGTAAATGATCGACATAATCTAAAAACTGGGGATTGTCAATAGCAAGGATATCATCAATGTACCTGCTATTATCATTGAAAATAGAAATAATTTTATCACTATTTGGTAAAGTTCCATTTTGTAGTTTTTCATGAAGTTACGTTCGTAACAGAACAGAAAAAGATCTGTAATAAGAGGTGCCCAATAAGTACCCATGGGGATTCCAATGACCTGATGAAAAACATCTTTTGTATTTTTTCTTTCTTTAGTGTACCGTTGCGAATTATAAGAAAATCAGTACAAAGGCGAGGTTTACAGATTTATAGATTTACTATTTTTATTGAATGTCGTCACATATATGTTCAATATGATACACAATAATGCAAATAACATACTTATTAAGTCATTCTTGACATGTTTAAAATATGATTCAAAACAATATACAGAAAACCATACGGACAAAAACTGTCACAATCGTATCAACAACAAACATTTTAACGGTAAGTGGACAAAATAACAGAATACTGATTTTCTTTTTTCTGTTAATATAGTTTCTGTATAATTTTATGTGCATTTCGACAGTTTATGTCTTTCAGTGCAGATCAAACCAAATCATTTTGGAGTCCGTAAACCGAAATACGTGTAAAAGCTGAAAGAGAACAAGTTATCTTAACAGAAAAGCCAAAATAAGAGTTATTCACGAGGAAGATAAGAAATCCGAAGTTTTAAATAAAATTTTTCAAAATTTAGAAATTGCAAATTTTACATAAAATCAGATTTCAGGCAAGCACCACAATTCTGACTTCTGTGTTTGGGAATACCATCGGGGACTTACAGTCCCTCTAGCAGCGGTATCGACATAGTGGTAATAAATAACACAATGCCGAAGTTACTGTTGATTTAGTTTCTGCATAAGCGCATTTCGACATCTTTTGTCTCTTCAGTGCAGATCAAATTAAAACATTTTATACCGAAATACGTGTAAAATAGTTATACTAAAACACATAAAGCATTGACCCATACAGGCAACAAAGAGAATACACGCGATGTGTCTTTTATAAAGTTTTAAACGTCATAGGTCAGTTTGTGTGGTGTTAGGAAGAATTACAATACATTTGACAAGCATGTTTATAATTATAAAGCAAAGAATCAAATCTAAACAAAAAATGTACAAAACAATGACTACTACTTACCATAGGAGTGTCATCATATATATAAAGGTACTATGATTTCCAACTTACCCTGGGACTATCATCTTATGGGATTGCATTTCACACTGGGACTATCATATGAGATTATATCTTACACTGGGACTATCATTTTATGAGATTATATCTGGGTTTATCACCATATACTTGAACCATGGAAAGGGAGTTAATTCTTTCTGCTTGACGTTCAGAATTACGAAATATTAAGACTTTCTAGGCAGTTTTCCTTACGTTGTAAAAAACGGTACGTTGAATTTTTGTAAAATTTTGATATAAGTCATATAAAAATGTATAAATGAAAGACCTATAATTTCCCAGTTTTTTGGTGAAAATTGACTTTTAGGATTTACATCTGGAAGAACTTGAATAAAGCTGTGTTTTCAACAATGTTTTGAAAACGTATTTTTTTATACTGCAAATCAACACTTCTTGCTTGCTTATGATCATCAATCTCGAGACTGACGTAATCAAAATGTTAGAATTTTTGATCGACAATATTTT
>MJUU01055770.1:21062-31443 GCA_002080025.1 Modiolus philippinarum | reverse complement strand
AGGATGGGCGTGGCTAATGAGACGTTACTGAAAATTAACAAATGACGGTTATCCAATGAAATAACCGGATAATGTAAGAAATTTGCATAAAGTATAATAAACCAAAATACCACCCTTACCATTAACCAATCAGAATAAAGGAAATTCATTTGAAGTATTGATATTAAAAATATAAAAAAAGAACAATGCCTTTATTATTGTTCTTAATAAAACCTGAAATGATGAGCAACGTAGTTTACCAAAGTCCCGCTGCAATCCTCACTTAACGATGATCAAGACCACACATTTGATATTGCTCTTACAAATATGAATTAATACTTAGTTTAATGTCAAACAACATGTACTGTTGGGTTCAATAAACTTTCACATGCTGTGTACATAAAATAGAAAGTACAAACAACTCTTGCTTGCATTTGATTTTTGTGATCACCTTTTTACCACTGTCCTATTCATTTGTATTATCAAGTTCATAAATAGCAATGTTTGTTGAAGTAGATAAAATGTATGTTATTTTGTAGGTTTATGGAGCTGCTGTACAGTTCTATGAAGAATTTGAGGAAGATAGATTAACAGATTTACAAATGAGACATTTAGGATTGAAAAATAAACACATAAGAGAACAATACAGAATTCTAAAGACTGTACATTCAAATAAATGTATATGTTTGTTATCACACTGGCCGTTCTTCGATGCATTTAGACTTTTCCTTACATATTTGTATAGAAATTCCATTACTGGACCACATTCTGTACCTTTGGAAAGGTTAGTACAGCTTGTTTGTTTCATGCTTTTTATACCCCCCCCCCTGCTTTAGCGGGTGGTATATACTGTAAGCCAACTAATTTTCATGATCTTGGCAAGCATAAAAATAGCACAAAATTAATAGTCACCAATATTTCAAATCAAAATACAAAAACCAGCAGAAATTTAAAATCGCGAAAATTAGTTGCCACGAAGTTGACTTTGACAGACAAAACGCGAAATAAAGTAGCTGCCAAAAATAAGTTGGTGTACAGTAGTGACAATGATGTCCATTTGTCCGTCCATTCCTTCGTCAATCCATTCATCTATCCATTTGTAAGTTTGTTATTCAGTCTGCCAAAGGTTACATACTTCGTGGCGACAGCTTCTCCTAGTCCACTTGTTGAAATTCAATGAAACTTTCGCAGAGTGTTCAGTGCATATTGCCATTGTGGGTGAGCTATTTAAATTTTTGATTTGACTTATTTTGGGGTGGGNNNNGATTTTTTCGCGATCTTGTCAAGGTAAACATATCGCAAAAATTAATCGTCACGACTATTTCAAATCGTAAAGCAAAAAATTAGCAGAAATATAAAATGGCGAAAATTAGTCGCAGCAAAGTTGACTTTGACAGACAAAACATGAAATAAAGTAGCCTGCCAAAAATAAGTTGGTTTACAGTAGTGATAATAGTGTCCATTCGTCCATCCGTTCCTTCTTCAATCCATTTGTAAGTTCCTTATTCAGTCCGCCAAAGGGTACATACTTTGTGGTGACAACTCCTCCTAGTCCATGTGTTGAAATTCAATGAAACTTTCATAGAATGTTCAGTGCATATTGCCATTGTGCGCCAGTTATGTAAAAAAATTGATTTGACATGATTTTTTTTGGGGGGGTGATTTTTTTTACTTCTGGAATCAAATGGGGGAGTGTTGGGTATACATTTGTTCTAGTTATTTGTCTTTTTTTTGGGTGGGGAACTATATGCTGTCTAGGATATTCATCATCCCAGTAGTCAGTAATTCGATGCTGGTCCCAAAAACTGACTTATTTTGAAACTTGCAATGTCCAAAGGAGTATGTACAGTAAGGGGTATATTTGGCCCCTAAAATTAAGACCCTTATATTTCATAAAATTATGTCTCAAAATACAGTTCAATATCAGTATATAATAAACTTCGACAGGTTTTGGAAAAGATTTTTTTGTTGATAGAAAAAAAATAACCCAAAATCCGACAAAAATAAGCATTTTCACAAAAATTGATTGAAATGACCAAAATCCTTACATATTTCAGTACAGGAAACATAGAGCGCATGCCTGTGCCAATAAGATTTTTGCATGAAAAGGTGGCAATTTCATTTACTTTTAACATATCAAAAAATCTCATTGGCACAAGCATGCGTTGTGTGTTGTTTGTGCGAAAACATGACCAAAAATGGACGAAAATTTGTCGATTTTCCGCATATCTGGAAGAAGCATGACATTTGTGACGTCACAATCAGGATTTGATGATGTTACTGCACCTAATTACTTGAGTTTGGAATTAAGCAATATATCAACTGTGATATACCAAGTAAAGTTTATAGGAAAACTACGTTTGAAAATACAGCTAGGATTGGGGGGCCAAATATGCCCCTTATCGTATATACTCCTTTTAATAAATTTTGCAAAAAGCTAGGAGTATCTTCCTGGTGCATACCACAGTCCTTTTGACTTTTAAATAAAATCCTTTTGGTTATTTGTTCTCTATCAGCATTTACACATGGTTTGATTTGATCTGCACAGAAGAGACATAATTTGTCAAAATGGCCATTTGCAGAAAGTAGATTTGGCATTTTGTTATTTCAAAACTTATATGAAATGTGAGAAAAAAAAAGATATGAGGGTCTGTGAAGGAACTTTATATAAATTCCTGAGGGTGGTTTTTGTTAACATAGTTTTATATTTTACCGTATGGAGAGGAATTCTTTGGGTGGTTGGGACAACAAAAAGTGCCTTCACAGACCATGTCTTTTTTCTGGAACAGCCCTGAGGATATGGAGAAAATGTACATGTATATCACTAAGCATAGAAAAACACAATTTTATGTTGTACAGTTACTTAAATGTTTAATTTTTGTTTCAGAAATACACGTACATGTATATGTTTGTTTTATCATCAATAAGATAATCACATGTATGATCTTTACTTACAGACATATTTCTCACTTCATGTATGATGTACCATACCCTTCACCACAAAGACCAAACATACTTGTACAGGTTAGTATTTAAGGACTTGTGTCGTTAGCTTTTAGGGTCTGTGTGTCTTTTCAAGTAACAATAGAAATTCACAAAAAAAAATGCAATTTGGGAACTTTTCTTGCCAAAACATCAACATATAAGATTTTAACATTTAATTTTTTGTTTTAAACCAGGAAGTTTAATGGAACTTGCAGACCACTTTCAAGATGACCATCTTATAAATGTTTCAAAACTTGAATATTGTATTTGGTTTAGAAGCTTGCAGCTCACAAAAGACATTGTTTTTCAGTACACTGAAAAATTCTCCATTTGAGTAATTTTCTGTGTACTGAAAACACTGTCTCTATACTAGCTCCATAAGAAAAACTGAAACTTGTCTTGCTACAGTTGTAAAAAATTCAATATGGTTGCATAGGGACAAGTCACACATTAGGTCAAAAGAAGCTATAAATTGTTCTGTTCTTTCGAAAGAAATGAAATTTTGTTCTTAAAAACACATCTAAAATTCTTTATGGCTTGTGAAAACTTCCAAATTAGTGTTTGCAAAAGTTAGATTGCAATGTCAGTAGATATACAGGAAAATGTGTTGTTGACCAAATGTCCATGCAGTTTATAATGGCAGTGGTTTTCCAGTTGTCAACCGTTTTTCTATCACTGTCATTATCAATGATTTAATATTTCTGTTCTATCAACCATTTCTTAACTGATTGAAAAGCATGTTTCAAAACATTTGTAAGATATTTTATCTTGTTTTTCTTTGTTACACTTAAATCAATCTGGGTTTAGGCCTAATCATTCATGTCAGACAGCTCTAGTTAATATAACTGACAAATGGTTGAAGGAAATGAACAATGGAAATATAAATGTAGCAGTTCTTTTAGACTTTAAAAAAAGCTTTTGATGTAGTTGAGCATATTTTGTGTAAAAGACTGGAAATTTATGGATTAAATGAAAAGGCTATTGATTTTTTTTAAATCCTACTTAAATAATAGAACACAACAAGTACAAATTGAAAATTCCAAATCAGAGAAACTGCCCATCAAGTTAGGGGTTCCTCAAGGTTCTATTCTTGGACCTCTTTTTGTCTCGCCTAAAGCGAGACGTAGGTATAGCAATCCGGCGGCGCCGGAGACGTAAACTCTTTTCTAAAACCTTCATAACTTTTCAAGGGTAATACATACAAACATCATCTTTGGTCCGCAGCACCACCAAGTGATGACCTTTCCAGCAGCATATATTTTGGATGACCTTGACCTTGTTTTCATGGTTCAATAAGCACATAAACATTGCGACATAGTTTCACATTCAAGTCCTTTTCTCAGGAAATATAATACCTAGACTTGTCATATTTGGTCTATAGTGAGATCTATATGAGTACACGGCAGTCTGACACCTGCCGTGTTGCCTTTACCTCAGTTGCATGGTTCAGTGAACTTAGAAAATCTGCGACATAGTTTCACATTCAAGTCCTTTTCTCAGTAACTGTTACACCTAGACCCGTCATATTTTGTTTGTAGGGAGATCTATATGGGTACACACCAGTCTGACACCTGTCATGTTTCTTTGACCTCAATTTCATGGTTCAGTGACTTTGTTAAATTTTTACATTCAAGTCTATTTCTCAGCAACTGTAGCCTCTAGACTCACAATATTTGTCCTATAGCAAGATTTATTTGGGGGTATGCCAGTCTGACATTTGTCATGTAACCTTGACCTCAATTACATGGTTCAGTGATTTTTGTACCTTTTTAAGTCTATATTTCAGCAACTGTTCCACTTATCATAAATCACAAGTGTGGACTCGTCATATTTGATTAATAGTAATGTTTTAATGGATACATGTCAGTCTGACACTAGTTTATTAACCTTGACCTTTATATCATGGTTCAGTGACTTTGCTATTTTTTTTCTACATTCAAGTCTGTTTCTCTGCTATTTGAATAGCTAAGGAAATTTATCCTAAATCTGCATGATTATGTATATAATCTTGATGAAAAAGTATTTCATAATGTCATAAAAGTATAGACCTTGCTAATTAAGTTTCACAAAAATATAAGAACTAAATTGATTGACAATAGCCCCTGGCAAATTGTGAGATGTACTTAATACATATTGAAACTGTTAATGCATGACTTTACAATATTAATGTGTAATTACAGTGGATTCCGCTTAATTGCAAAGCCCATTTGTCAGAGAAAATTTTGCGATTAAGCGGATTTTTCGATTAAACGAAAGCCCTATACAGACCGGAAGTACAGAACAGCTGACGACAATTACGATACCTCTGACTGCATAAGTGTCAATATTGTGAAATATTTGTTAAATATTTGTATTTTTGTTTATATTGTTTGAAATTCAATCAATAAAAATTTTATGTTTGTGAAAAATAAAGTTTTATAAACTCCTAGTGTTGTTTTATTCTTGTCTGGGATCGAGAGTGTAAGTACCTGTGTGACCTTTGTTGACCTACATCCAATAATATGTTTACATCGTAGTTGTCTGTTATTCCATTACACTGTAGTAATGATAAACATAAAAAAATGTTTTTTCTGTGTTTTATTTGTACACCAGGTTTGTATCATTGTTGAAATTGTTTTGTCCACAATCTAGGACATCTTTGACAAATTGTGTATAAATAGGAATAGTGTCACGTGACCAATACATGAATATTTATAAGTAGGATTCCAATTATAATTAGTCTATTTTATAAATAATAATTAGCATGTTTTTTTAATTTCCTTTGTTAATTGCCCATTTCCTTTACTCTAATCAATAATTACCACACACATTAATTATGTTTACCTGTAAATCATATGACTGTGAAAATAGGGGATTCCCCATTTTACCTGTGTACATATAACATCGAAGATCTTAAGTGCAGCAAGTTATATGTTTAATCATAAGTTTTATTGAAGTAAGAACAACAAATCAATAAAGAAGAAACACAATTTCTTGTAGTAAATATTTTATTTCATCAAATAACAGCAGTTGGACATTCATACATGTGATCTGTGTCAATGCCAAACATCCGGTATTGAACTGTTCCAAAAATACACTTGTCAGTAGATTATGGGCAAAATTTTATCCTTTTGTTTTTGCAATAAACCTCTCTGTTTTGCTTATAAATGAAACTTTCATGCATTTTTAGCAAATTTTCTTTTGCTAATAAGCGAATTTTGCCATTAACTGCTTTGCAATTAACAGGAGAATTTAACGTTATTTGAATGGGAAATGGATCGGTGTTTTGATTTCTTTTGCAATTAACCGAATTTTGCGATTATCAGGTTTGCGATTAAGTGGAATCCACTGTATTATAAGTTCAATTTTGTGGATGGACTTTACCATAAATTTCAATTAGCATAATTGGATTGATAGAACTATAAAAAGGATAAGTATATATCTAATCATTGTTTCTAATTGTTATACTATTTAAAACACATATTTTTTAATTTAAAATTTCTGTATCAGAAATCAGTTGTCTTGATAGCCTTTGCTTTTATTCATTTACAAGTGAAAGCCAAAGAGGAGTTTAGGTTTCCACTCTGTCCGTCTGTCTGTCCGTCTCTCTGTCTGCCTGGCATATAGCCATGACTAATTATTTTGTTGAAGATATAAGATATGCATATACAGGCGAGACATTTCTGTGTCTACACTTGTATTTATATTATGCATCAATGATTAAACACTCCGTGTTCAGAATAGCAAAATTGATTTGTTTGCAGATGATTCTACTGTCCACTCTGACATCTGGTGAAAATATTACAGAGGTACAAATAAATNGTTAAAGCCAAAGAGGACTTTAGGTTTCCACTCTGTCCGTCTCTCTGTCTGCCTGGCATATAGCCATGACTAATTATTTTGTTGAAGATATAAGATATGCATATACAGGCGAGACATTTCTGTGTCTACACTTGTATTTATATTATGCATCAATGATTTACCACTCGGTGTTCAGAATAGCAAAATTGATTTGTTTGCAGATGATTCTACTGTCCACTCTGACATCTGGTGAAAATATTACAGAGGTACAAATAAATATCCCAAGAGACCTGCATGAAATCGAAAAGTGGTGCAAAAACAATAATATGTTCATTAATTGTGACAAAACTAAATGTTTGGTTATTGGAACGAGACAAAAACTTTCAAACTTGAATGCCGAACTCCACCTGCAAATAAATTCTATACCCTTACAAATTTCATCTTGTGAAAAATTATTGGGCATTAAAATAGATTCAACTTTAAGCTGGTCAAACCAGATAAACCATGTCTGTTCAAAAATTTCCTCATTAATATATCTTCTCTCAAAAATAAAGAAGTATTTAAATCTTGAAGCAAGAAAGTTATTTTACAATGGCTATATTCTCCCATCAATTGATTACTGTTGCATTATATGGGATAACTGTGGCAGTGATGGACTAAATCGAGTATTGAAACTTCAAAAGAGAGCAGCAAGATTAATTCTTGATGCCGATCCCCAAGCGCCATCTAAACCTTTATTTGAACAACTTGGGTAGATGACCTAAGAAGAATAGAAGACCGAATTTTATATCATAAGTAACGGTATCTTCTTCTTTTTAAATGCTTAAAAAATGAAGCACCACCTTACTTAAAAAATTCCTTCAGCCTTATTTGTTCAAATAACCCAGACTGCCTTATAAATGTTGTAAATGGAAACCCTCATATTCCAAAAGCAAAAACAGAGTTATATAAAAAATCTTTTCATTACTCTGCTTCAATGTTATGGAATTTATTACCTGTGTCAATACAGAATGTACCTTATGAAGGCATGTTTAAGATAGTTTTAAAGGGATATCTTTTGAACAGAACCATGTTATGAATAATAATTATATTGTTACAATATTTAGCACATTTTGTATATGAATATATATGTTGTCTTTAATTATGTTCCTGAGGGGCTCAGGGAAGATTAGTTTTATTAACTGTGTTACCCTCATTAGATAAAGATTTTATTATTATTATTATTATTATTATATAATTTATCTTTTAATCATGTTGTATTTAACCTTCTTGCATGTGATATTCATGTTTTGTAATCTTTCTGTGATATTCATGTTTTGTAATCTTTCTGTGATATTCATGTTTTGTATTCTTTCTCCTTGTTGAAGTTGTTGAATTGTAATTTTTATTTCAGCTCAGTCATGAAGCCATATTTTTATCCATGCCAGATGATTCACCATTACCTAAAAGGTAGAGTGATACTTTTTTTTATAAATTGTTTAATTTGCTAGCAGTAGGCATATATACATTTTTGTCATCTCTTGCTTTTACTTAAATTGTATACAATCCACAAATAAATGATATGTGAATATGTTACCAGAATACCATATTCTCTCAAGGAATTTCCAATGGAAAAATAGTAGATATTATATGTTATTCGGGAATCCTCACAGAGGATACAGGTTCATATTCCCTGTCTGTGTTTGTTTTATATCCCCTGAGCTGCAGTCGAAGGGGATATAGGAATATGAACCTGTTTCCCCTGTGAAGCCGGAATAATGTTTATATTCTGCTAGAAGTGCTATAATTAGACCCCGCCACACGTAGTGGCGAGGTATTATGTGATACCCTCAGTCGTGTGTCTGTCTGTCCGTCCGTCCCCCAAAGGTTTCCGACTGATAATTTGTAAAATAATAGCATAAGGTCTTCAAACTTGGTATGTAAGTTGTTTACCACAAAACTCAGGTCAAGTTCGATTTTGGATTCAGAGGTCCAAAGGGTTCATGAGGTATGCCCCTTGAAACTTTGAAATTTCGCGAATTTTAGGGTTTCCGACTGATATCTTGTGAATGAAATAGCATATTGTCTTCAAACTTGGTATGTAAATTGTTTACCACAAAACTCAGGTCAAGTTCTATTTTATTTTGGGTTCAGAGGCCCCTTGAATCTTTGAAATTTTGTGAATTTTAGAGTTTCCGACTGATAACTTTTGAACAAAATAACATACTGTCTTCAAATTTGTAAGTTGTTTACTATAAAGCTAAAACCAAGTTTGATTTCGGGTTCAGAGGTCTAAAGGGTTCTGGAGTTATGCCCCTTGAAACTTTGAATTTTTTTTTTGTGCAAGTTTTATGGTTACCGACAGATAACTTTTGAATGAAATTACATATTGTCTTCAAACTTGGTATGTAAGTTGTTTATTATAACTCTCAGACCAAGTTTGATTTTGGGTTCAGAGGTCTAAGGCGTTCTGGAGTTATGCCACTTTAAACTTTGAAATTTTGCAAATTTTAGGGTTTCCGAATGATAACTTGTGAATGAAATATCATAATGTCTTCAAACTTAATATGTAAGTTGTTTACCACAAAACACAGGCCAAGTGTAATTTTGGATTCAGTGGTACTTAGGGTTATGGAGTTATGCCCTTTTTAACTTTGAAATTTTGTGAAACGTGGCGAGGTATCATGTAATGCACCATTACTATTTTTATACGACAGCAAAAATTTTGCAGTCTTATATTGGTATGGTGTTGGCGTCATCGGCGTCCGTGTCTGCGTCGGCGTCGGCGTCTGTGGACAGCATAACTTTGCTTCTAGTGGATGGATCTTTATGAAATTTTAGTATGATGTATCTTGGCACACGCGTAAACAGAGGTTTTAATTTTGAGTTGATGGCCCCGCCCGTTTTAGAAAAAGGGCCAAAAAGGGGTGAAATTGGGTGTTTTCATATTTTTGACTGTAGAATCTTTATTAATTGTTGGATTTTGATGGGGTTTGTTTCAGTGTGCTCCTGAGGAAATTTCCAATCTGGAGTATGCCAACGGATTTCACGTAGCATGTACTGCTCACGAGATAAATGGGGCCCAACAGGGGCAAATCTCAAAAAAATTAAATTTTTTATTTTTAGTCCCGATTTTGATGCAGTTTTTTTCAATGGATTCCTTGTGAAAAATTAATATGGCGCTCAACTATTAGATTTTTGATAACTTGTTTCCTTTCCCAGCTATGAGGGGCAGAATGGGGCCAAAATTGCGAATTTGCAGATTATGTAGAATTTTTATTTTTTATCGGATTTCGATGGGATTTTTTTCTTTGGATTCCTCTTGATCTAAGCTNTATGTCAACGGATTTGGCGTAGCTCTTACTGTTTGTGAGCTACAAGGGGTCAAAGGGGCCAATATTGCAATTTTTCTTAATATGTCATATCTTTATTTTTCATCGGATTTCGATGGGATTTTTTTCTTTGGATTCCTCTTGATCTAAGCTTTCAGCTTAGATCAAGAGGATTTTGTGTAGGTCTTACCATTTCCGAGCAACAAGGGGTCAAAGGGGCCAAAAATGCAATTTTCCTAAATATGTCAAATCTTTATTTTTCATCGGATATCGATGGGATTTTTTTCTTTGGATTCCTCTTGATCTAAGCTTTCAGCAGTATGTCA
>MJUU01055768.1:4315-32611 GCA_002080025.1 Modiolus philippinarum | reverse complement strand
TAGTAGTTAAATTCATTTACACTGGTAGTACACCAAGTTACAAATACATTACCACCAAGAGTATGAAGTCGTTTCTTATAAGAGAGTTTACTGACTTCGTATCGCTTTATCAACGATACGTAGATCTTTCTTTACCTCCGAATGAGGATTACATACATGAAATCATAGGAATTAGAATAAAAGTAATTCCTCAGCCATCAGGTGGTTGTTGGACTAGAGAGTACACAGAAACCATAACAACAGGAGTCAAAAGAAAGCGGATGAAGTCAAGTAACAACAACTGTTTCTTTAGGTGTTTAAAGCAAATATGTCCTGACTTTAATCCAACCATAACTCTTTGTGATGATGTAAGGAGAAGTTATAATTTAGCGCCTAAAACACCTATACCTTTATCAGTAGCACATCACATAATAATGAGTCATAATTTACAGGTTGGTTTATACTGTGTGGAGACAGGAGAACATTATAATAAAGAGTGCATGAACAACATAGAATTACCAAATGGCCATTACACCTTCATTATCAGTGAAGAAATAAAGAAGTGTACTTCTTGTAGTTCTACTTACTACGGGGATAAACATACTTGTTTAAACACTTGTTCTAACTGCGGCAAGAAATACAAGAAGACTCATAATTGTAACGACAACAAAGTCGGGTACTATCAAGCAAAAATAAAGAAAGAAGGTCGTTACTTAATCAGAACTACAACAAAGTGCAAAGAATTACACAACAACATAATACACTACGACATCGAGACTTACGTGAATAGCAACAAAGTACATGTTCCTTATATACTGGGATTTGTTGAAGGTGACGGGCAGTTTCAGTACTTTGCTGGTGATGACTGTGTCGACAAATTCGTGACCTACTTACTCGGTAAAGACGGTTTTGTTGTTGACGCATATAATGGTAGTAACTTCGATCACTATTGTTTGCTCAAGAGTATGAATCTAGCCCGTTATACCCGTCTCAACTGTAATGAATAACAATTGTTTATTCTCGTAAGTCCCGTAGATAGTAGTTAATACCCTTTTTGGGTGCACATTTTCCGAAAAGTTTTTCGGAAAATGTGCACCCAAAAAGGGTATTAACTACTTTGAATCCGCAACTCCTTCCAGACTGCTGGTCCGATTCCAACCAAACTTTCAGAATATGTTGCTTACCTTGTGTAGTTGTCCATCTGATAGTAAGAATTTTATTTTTTTTTACAGATTTTAGAGGGTCAAGGAGCGAAAATTGTTCATTGTTAATCTGGTTTGTTAATCCACAACTCCATCATAACAATCATTCAGATTCCAACTAAACTTGCATGCAGTATGTGTTTTTTACCTTGTGTAGCTATGCACCTGATACTTTCAATTTTGGCTTAACAAATTTAAGGGGGTTCATGGAACCAAAATTGCTCATTTGTTANCCAAAGGCGAGGCCAATGACATTAAAGTACATAAGCACTTCGTCAATAACGATTGCAGCGCCCTCAATATTAGCACAAAAATTCGCTCCTGAACTAATTTGCATATTTTAAGGAAAATTGAGGGAAAATGAAAATATTTTACAAAGAATGCACTACGGGGCTCCTCGCCAAAAGTGGTCTAGGGTGCCCAGTTCTACTACTTGTGTAGTTGTCCATCTGATAGTAAGAATTTTATTTTTTTTACAGATTTTAGAGGGTCAAGGAGCGAAAATTGTTCATTGTTAATCTGGTTTGTTAATCCACAACCTCATCATAACAATCATTCAGATTCCAACTAAACTTCCATGCAGTATGTGTTTTTTACCTTGTATAGCTATGCACCTGATACTTTCAATTTTGGCTTAACAAATTTAAGGGGGTTCATGGAACCAAAATTGCTCATTTGTTAATATGGTTTGTTAATCTGCAACTCCATCACAACTATAAGTCAGATTCCAACCAAACTTGGAGGATATGTTGTTCACCTGGTGTAGTTGTGCATCTGATACATGAAATTTTTGATTTTACAGATTCTAGAGGTTCACTGAGCCACAGTAACTCATTTTTTAATTCGGTTTGTTAATGTTTGACTCCTTCACAACTGTATGTCAGATTCTTACCAACTTTCAGTATACAATGTACGTTGTTTATCAGATCTGATTTATAATGGACATAATACTTAAACTTTTGTTTTTACAGGTTTTAGACGTTTGCCAAACTAACATAGCTCATTTGTCAATTCAATTTGTTACTCCGCTAGTCCCCAAAACTGTAATTAAAATTATAGACAAATTTGCAGAATATATTTTCTCCTCAGATAGACGTGCACATGATAATTAAAATTTTTTTTTTACAGATTTCAGAGGTAAACTGGGCCAAAATGGCTCTTCTCAGTGCAGGCGACAAAAGTGTTCCATGGAACAACCATCAGTTTTATATACAAGGGAAGCAAGTTTGCTCATGTCTTAGAAATTCGAAGCTTTTATATCCCAACCCATGGATTTGCAGGATAGTATATTATTTTCTCCAATTCTTAGCGTGTTAACCCAGTTAGTTAAAAATACGTATTATTTTTAATCCACACGTTGGTCAAATGTCAGACTGATGACTTGTCAACGAAGTAACATACTATCTTCAAAATTGGTAGATAAATTGTTTACCACGCAACTCAGCTCAACTTCAATATTTAGTTCATATGTGCATTTTATCTCGAAACCTCGAAAATTCGTATATAAAGGGCTTCCCAACAAATGTCGTTTGATCGAAATTCAATCTAATTAAAATCAGATCTACCAATAAAGTCACTGCATGCAGTGACTGTAGGGAACAATTGGAAGATCTAATTTTAATTAGATTGATCGAAATTACGTATAAACTACAAAGTCAGTATGTAAATTGTTCACAACTAAACAACTAAACGCAAGACGTGAAGCCATGTTGGACTTTTGGTTCAAAAGTCTAGTTGGGTCTGAAACTCAATGCTCCTTGAATCCTCGTAATTATTTTGCAAAACGAAATTTCATACTTGGCCAGAAACGACAGTTTAAAGGTACAGGTGGTTATGAAGTCCTTCAATTCGAGATTGAAAGAGATATAGCCAAGTTTTTTCTTCAGCATACGGATTTTGCAAATGCTTTAAGTCTTACCCAAAACTGTTTAAGCGGGTCATCTGTAGTATACACTATCATAAGAAAATCAATTCAAATGCCTTTTAATTGTTTTAGATAAAAGATTTAGCTACTGAACTTGCTACTTGAATTCAATTTTGACAGTTCGGAAGGCTTCTGTTAAAATTCGTTGTTTAGCACTCAAGAACCAAACTAGAACCGATTCAATAAATCTGTCTCCACCGTCAGTTTGTGACGTGTATACCTTTTGTCAGCTTCTGTGAGACAAATAACTGTTTTATATTGTAAACATTAATTCTTTTATGTTTTGTTATTATAAATGTGATGTACTACAACCCAAATGGGTTATAAGTATTTGAATAAAGTTATTATAAGTTAAAGAAAACACGTTGTCATCAAATGATGAATGAAACAGAAACAATATTGTGTATAGTGTTTTTGTTTTTAAAACATTAATAAATAAATATTTTTCTCTCAACAAAAAGCCTGTTTACGCATGCTTTGTAGACTTACGAAAAGCTTTTGACTCTGTATGGAGAAAGGCTCTGTTTTACAAATTATTACAAAATGGAATTGGAAAAAAGATGTTCAATATAATTAAAGAAATGTACACCAATACTTATTCTGCAATTAAAATAGATGGTGAACACTCAAAGTATTTTAATATTAACAGAGGTGTCAGACAAGGGGATTCTCTGAGTCCCAGTCTTTTTAACATTTTTATAAATGATATGCCTGAAATATTTCTTCAAGATACTAGTTTTCCTCTAATTTTAGAAACTTCAAAAGTTGGAAGTTTGTTTTTTGCAGATGACTTGGTTTTATTATCTGAAACTAAACAAGGTCTTCAAAATAGCCTCAATAAATTAGCCGAATACTGTGACAAATGGCAGCTAAGTGTAAATTGTAAAAAAACTAAAACAATGATACTTAACTCCAATAGAATAAAAGAAAATGCTAGATTTACATATAAAAATGAAACTATTGAGTCAGTTAATGAATTTAAATTTTTAGGTATTTTGATATCTAAAAATGGAAACTTGATTCCATCTGCAAAACAACTAGCTCAGAAAGCACAGAAAGCAATGTATTCAATTAGAAGTTATACAAGTAATATGAATGACATGCCGGCTAACTTAGCTTGTCATCTTTTTGATTCCATTGTCCGTCCAATTTTAACCTTCAATAGTGAAGTTTGGTATATGGATATTTATCGAACTTATTACAATTCAGACCGTCGTGCCAAAATAAATAATAAAAACCCTGATCATTTTCACTACATAGACAGATCCATTATTGATGGAGTTCATACCAAATTTTGTAAGTATACTCTTGGAGTAAAAAAATGTGCAAGCAATTTAGCCGCAAAAGCAGAACTTGGTAGATACCCAATAGATTGTTTTATTAAAACTCAGTCGCTTCTATATGAAGAGAGAATATTTAATACAAAAACAAATCCTATTCTTAAAGAGTGTTATAATGTGTCAAAAATGATGGATTCAAATGGTATTTATTCATGGTATACATATATAAATCATATTAGAGAGGAACTAAATGTTATTAATATTAATAATTGTGAAAATGATTGTTTCAAATCTAGTTCTAAAACCAATAAAAACTATTTTAAAAAGGAGACTAGCAATTTCTTTAAACAAAAATATGAAGAAAAAATTATCAATTTAGATGAAAAAAGTAAACTACAACTATTTAAAATAATTAAAAATGACTATAACTTTGAAAATTACTTATATTGTTTAAACCCTGAAATAAGAAGGTTGATTTGTAAATTTAGAATAAGTGATCATGTATTACAAATTGAATCTGGAAGATATAAGAACATCCCCAGAGAACAGCGTCTTTGTAACTTCTGTAACAAAATTGAAGATGAGGCACATTTTATATAAGAATGTACAACAAACCAAACTTTAAGACCTCAGTTCTTGTCAAATTTTAATTTTGAAACTGATGAAACTTCAACCTCAAAACTCAAAAAAATTCTAAACCAGATACAAAAGAACAAGTACAATTGCTAGGCTCCTTTTTAAAACAGTCAATTGCACTGAGGACAGGGGTTAGTTGATTAGATTTGTTTATGTATTTGTGTACTTTATTAGTTTTGTAGCCATTAGCCCATAACTGGGCATAAAGTTGCTAATAAATTGAATTGAATTGAATTTATACACAATGTAACATTTTGTCATCTTTTTACAAAGAAATGGTCGGTAAGTCAGTTGTAGGCAAAAAGTAAATCAGTCACAACATCACTGCATTTGATTGGTCAAGAAGGTCAGGTAGGGACACATATTGCTGCGGTCAAGCAAGTGGCAAAACTTTCAATTTACCGACATTACAATTTAACTCCCACGCTCTCAACCTTTCACTGACTAACTGTCGTACAAAGACAACATTGTATACATTTGTCAGGTTTTCACGTCTGATATATCTACAATGTAGACATTTGACATCGATGAATCTAACACATTGTGTAAGCTTAGGGTGTTAATCTTGACTTCANTACTGAACTTGCTACTTGAATTCAATTTTGACAGTTCGGAAGGCTTCTGTTAAAATTCGTTGTTTAGCACTCAAGAACCAAACTAGAACCGATTCAATAAATCTGTCTCCACCGTCAGTTTGTGAGGTGTATACCTTTTGTCAGCTTCTGTGTTAAAGAAAACACGTTGTCATCAAATGATGAATGAAACAGAAACAATATTGTGTACTTTTATACACAATGTAACATTTTGTCATCTTTTTACAAAGAAATGGTCGGTAAGTCAGTTGTAGGCAAAAAGTAAATCAGTCACAACGTCACTGCATTTGATTGGTCAAGAAGGTCAGGTAAGGACACATTTATTAATATTGAATCGACCCTAAACTAACTGCCGTTTGTAGATGTACCAGGGACTGTTGAACGATTTTCGACAAAATTTGGACATATTTTGAAGAAGGCCCAAAATAAGATCAAAATTCATGGTCAATGGCGATAATTCTTTTCCCAAAGTTTTAGGTATCAGACCAAGGACGTCCGAATGAAATACAAAAATAGCCATGATTCATGACAAACAGTAAATTTTGTTGCGCTATACTCATGAACCTCTTAGCAGCATTCGAATCAAATATGGAAAGACATTATCCAAATATATTCAGAAACAGTTACTCATTACCAAAAAAAAATGTAATGTAACATTCTCATAACTTGTGATTGTATTTTACCTTTGACTACAGTATATCTAGCATCTGTATAAAGGTAGGTCAACTTTGTAAGAAAGGATTAGGTTTACACTTTACACGTTTGCTTTGAACACACCAACCTTACAAGAATTACATTCATTCTGCTTTGTATGGAAATCCTCGTATTTGATTGGTTACGAGTACTTCCGATCATTTCCGTCACTGTGTTTACTACAACAGCACGCGACTCCATGACAAAGTAACAAGGACGGCGGAGTAATGTAGACAAGGAAATGGTCATCGTCCACGATTTTCATTAAGTTATTTTGCGCGAACACTTGCATTCCATTTACGGAATGTAATTATAAGTATTGAATGCAATATTTTGTAGTTTTGTTGTCGTGTAAAAGCGTGGACTGTAGCACATTTTTCACATCTTCATTCCAAATGTACTACGGTTCACACTTTTACACTGCAATAAAACTAAAAATATTGCATTCAATTATTAAATAATGTTTGTTTTGTATTTCACGACATCATTTATAGGAGGAGACGTTATCGATTCACCGGGTTCACTCTATTCAACAGGTTAGGTGAATATGTCAGGCCTTGTTTTTCCTGAAGCTGTATATATATATTTGATTGATTGATTGGTTGATTAGTTAGATTTTAACGTCCAGTGGGCAATATTTCAGCTATATCAGGGCGAGAACAAGTTAATCAATTAAAAAAAGTAAAAGAAGGAAGTAAAAAGGTGGCAACGAGTCTTGATAGCCACTGTAAAAAGGGCAAAAATGGGTAGGGGCAGGAAATTTAGCCTTCTATACGACTCCCAGTCAGCCTGCACTCCTTTGCAAAATATAAAAGGGATCTATAAATACTGCATGGAGCGTGGCGTTTCTCCAAACTGTTTAACTACAATGGTTCGCGGTCAGGCTTTCCGTATAAGTAAGTGACTTATGTGGTCAAAGTGCATTATTGGACAGTCAGGCTTGGTTAATCCCATGTTACCACTCCTCGTTTAGGTAGGGGACAACAATGCCAATGAAAACAAATACCATTACTCATTTACAAGTCTCGTGGCAGTGTACACTGGCTGGTAGACATCATTTTTATTAAATCTAATTTTTCTTTTCTTACAAATTTTCTGTTCAGCTTTTCACATAGCGAACACATTCCAATGTAATACAAATCTAAAGTATTTGAAAAAGAATGTTTTGATTTTAACATATTTGAATATTTGGTTTCATTTGACCCAATGTCTTTAAGATTTTTTGCTAGTTTTGCTGGCGATGAATAGTCCAATGTCGATATGAAAGTACTATTCGGCAACAGCTGTTTTACATTCGGAGCCCCTCTTACTATAGGAATCAAGTCCATATCATCATTGAATATACGAAAGACTTTTTCAGTGAGATAATCCTTACATATGGTGTTTTCAAATGATAAGAAAAACTTATATTTTTCGTTTATGTACTTCAAACAGTCATTTTCTTCTTTTGGACAAGCATTTCCGCACTTACCATATATATCAACGTCAATATGTTTCCTCAATTGGCGCGCATATTTTTCTCTTTTGGACTTTGTCCCACAGTTGCTCACAAGCCATGCAACATTCCGCGTCTTTTTTCTATATATAGATGTGTAATTTCGTTTGTTTGGTGCCTTGCTCTGAATTAATTTCCCGTATGATGCATAACCTTCTGAATCTGATCTATAACTCATTGTCCAATCAAATTTGCCCTTCCATTGTTTCCGCTTATAATACTTGTGAGTCGTAGCTGGAGCTTCCATAGATACAAACACCCATTTCTGACCAGCAATCTTATGGGGTGGTTTGATATTCATTTCCTTATGGTGGAAGAGAACTAGGTCACTTATCCCCATATCAGACTTATTTAATGAAATTTCGCAATTTGTGTATTGGCAGAATTCCACTTCTTTTGCCGTCTTTTGTGACTCGGTCATCCATAATGGGGGTGCAAACCACAGTAGTCTGTAATGCTCTAGTGTTTGATTGATAGTTGGTGCCTGACGATTTCTATTGGAATAATGCAATGGTTTGGGTACCAATCGAACACGAAAATTTCTGTGAATATATGAATCAGTTGCAATATAAATCATCCATAACCCAGTAAGAACACAGAAAAATGTTCCATATTTGAATATTTTGAAAATGATCCATGCATTTTCTGGAAAAAAATAAAAACAATAATTAGAATAGAATAAACTTTATGTAGCAATGATCTTAAGATATGATCATATGCATTCTCTAGCGCTCACGCTCTTGTGGATCATTTATCCTTTTTGTATTTTTTTATATTTTCTTTTTAGGAAAGGGAAGTAACCTGCAAGTCCGGTAGACTTGTTTACTGTTCCAGTGCAGAAAGTAACGGCAGTAAATTGCAAAAATCAAAAATTATAATTAAATTAAAAATAGGTTTCTGTAATGGATCGGCAACCTTAGTTATGTCCCCTTGAAGAACTTAATAAAATTGCTTCCATCCCGTAAATATGAAATTATGAAAATGTAATTATTCAACTAAGAGATTTATAAATATTTCAAATTTTTAGTTAATTTTTTCAAATAGTATATTTCCTGTCTTATTGAAATTGTAGGCGGTTTTTATTTAATGGATCAGGATCCCATTTCTGTCTTAACTCTCTGGAAAGAAGGTCTTCAATTCTGCATTCAAACACACAAGAGCTCCTATCTCCAAAACATTTAGATTGTATATTTGACTTTTTTCGAAGGTCCAAATGCACAGGAGCCCACATCTCTAAAAGATTTACATAATAAATTTCGAACCTTTTGAATGAAAATTTGAAAAGCAATAATCAATTTTACTTTCGTCATTTAGGGATTTATTTTTCATAGCACAACTTTATAAAGCAACGACAGAAGAATACCGAAGGAACAAAGAAGTAAATCGAAGTCCAAAGACATGGCAAAAACGAGAACACAGAAAACAATGACGTTAAGCACAAAACACTGACGTTAGACACAAAACACTGACGTTACACACAAAACAATGACGTTAGACAGAAAGCATAGAAATTAAAAACAAGAACAAACAAAAAAAACCCAAAACACAACATTTGAAACCAAGGCACTCACAGTATAAACTTCCATTGAACTGAGTAACATCAGGCGCTCCGGAAGGGATAAGCATGTCCTGCTCTGTTAACAGCATCCGTCATTCGGTCAGTGAGGAATATATGTTTTTGAAAGATCTCCAGATATCCAGAGTATCAGGCGCGGATCCAGGCAATTCGAAAAGGGGGGTTCGTAATAAAATGTCAAGAAAATATCGCCGAGCGGAGCGAGGAGCGAAATTTTTGGGGAGATTTTCTTAGTAAAACACTAGGTAGGATATTCATTGAAAAACTACATGATTGCTCAGAAAAAAGGGGGGTTCCAACCCCCGGAACCCCCCATTGGATCCGCCAATGAGTATCAATAATCTAGGTTTTTTGTTATTCGTACAAATTGTCTTAAATTTTGTAAAAACCATAGAATGACAGATAGGACTATCGAAAGATAATTTATTAACAAATTTATTTTTAGCTGACTTGTAAAGACATGGACAGACTATTTTCTAAAACATGACTTTTTAAAGTCATTGTAAATAGCGCACATGTAATATGTACTGTGCTTTTTCCATGATATTCAATCTACACAATCTTTTTGGGGGCACTTCTACCTTTGATAACTGAAAATTACATACTGGAAAAGTCGGCCAGTGAATACAGTACTATCATATACTGAGCAATAGAGGAGAAATTCTAGAGAAGCTACAGGAAGTATCGTGATATATCGTGCTGCAAATTGTAAACTAATTCTGAGGGATTACAATTACGGTAGGTACTGTAGGCAAATGTACACTATCTCCCTTAATTGTAATCGGTTACAATTAAGGGAGGTCCTGCAATCGTAAATGTAACCGGGATTATATTAAAGGGTGGTCCTTAACCTTAAGTGTAATCGGATTACATTTAAGGTAAGGATTACACTTAAGGGCTCAACAGAGCTCCCAAGCACACATATCAATTTTTCTTTATTAATAAATTTTCAAAGGTCAAGAAAATCACTTCGATTTTTGTTACAAGAATGCTCATGTTAAAGTAACAACCACGATTAAAAAAATTGTTCAAACGAGAATGAAACTTGTCAACTTGCAATAATTCTTGGAATACAACGTACACGTAACAGTAGAAAACAATTTTCCCTACTTTCATCATTTGTTTATTTTTTTCATAAAAACGTATATTAAAAAGAAAATGGAAAACAGTTATAAACAAACCTCAAATAATTTTCATCTTTATTGAATTCATATTTTAAGGAAAACAGAAACACGTTCCAAAAAATAATTTGAAGTGATGTTTGTATTTAATTCTTAGGCACGGACCATTTGATTTTCAGGGAGGGATTTGATTTTCAGGGGGGGGGGGGGGGNCACCATGCTAGACAATTTTGTTGAGCCAGGCTTTTTTTTCTAATGGACAGGATCAAGGCCATATTATTTTTTTCAACCCAGATGCTGGCCAGAGAATTTTTTTTGCAAAGGTCAGGACCAGAAAATTTTAATATTTTAATATTTTTTACCAGGGGGCCTGGTAAAAAATACCAGCCCCCCCCCCTGAAACAAATGGTCCGTGCCTTAACCGCGGAGGAATACTTCGAATTACACATTGGTGTTGCGTTTCTGTCGATGTCCAGTGTATATTAATCTTTATTGATTATTACAACAACATGGCAAAAGAAACAATAAATTACCTTGATAAAAAAAATATATATATAAAGATTTAACAAACAAAGAAAATCAAAATTATTATTTATCTCATCCAAAATGAAGAAACAAGAAAACTAATTACGAAATTTAAGGTAAGTGAAATCGATCTATTAATCGAAAAGGACAGATAGGTTAAATTTCCAAGAGATCAAAGGTTATGTAAATAGTGTAAAACTATTGAAGATCAATTTCATTTCCTTTTCATTTGTAAATATAATAAACTTTTAAGAAAGAACATGTTTAATCACTATCAAAATTAAAATATTTTTACATCTTTTTCTACTTTACCAAGTGATAAAATTTCAAGTATTGTTTTTTTTCTCTTATTTATAGCAAATTTAAACACCTCTTGATAGTTTAGTTATCGAATTAATAACCAATATGTGCTTAAATTTGATTTCAGTTGGGGATTGGTCAATCATGTAATTGTCTCGTGTCAGTTTCTAGAAATAGTGCAACCCGATGTTGATGAAATCAACACCTGCATCATTGTCTAGCGAAATGGTTTTTGCATTTTCATGAGTAAGATAACTCAATTTGTATCATTATGGGATATCTGTTTCCCAGATGACAACAGATCTTTCCCTCTACATCTGGAGTTTGTTTTTCCTCTATCGGATTCGACTTTACTACCGGAGTTGACACATGTTCAATACGGCGGGTGTCTTATAAGAAGCAGGAGATGCTTACTCTACCGGTACACCTGATCTCACCCATGGTTTTTTTATTGGGTCCGTGTTGTTCATCTGTATGTGTGTCTTCATTCTTCTTTTTTTTCCCGTACTCAAGTGGTGTCCTTGTTTCTTAGTGTGTCTGATTTTGCCATTGTCCATGGATTGTTCGTTCTTTTGATTGACGGGTCGGTTCTCACTTACTTTACTGATAATATGACATTTTTATCAAAAATATTACACTCATCATCCCTTTCAATGAATGACGCAATGATACACATATCCATGATAATAGCAATTACAAAATGGCGGCATATTTGAGATTGGAGACTACGGAGATCACTTTAAGTCAAATAAGTATGAATTGGAGAAACAATCTCTAACAATGTTTTCAGGTTTATTACGATAATTTCTCACATCTCCAAAGTAAACCTCGAACTTTAAAATGTGAAATATACGTAATAAACTGGAAACAATGTTAGAGACTATATAAACCCATCAACACCCGATGATATGAAGGCAGAACTGAGGAAGGGAGATCGATGAAGTATTTGTATCAATATTATTTTATGCTAAAATATATATCTTGTATTGCTACAGACCCTAATGGGTTTATGTTTTGCAATTAAGTAAATAAAAAAAATTGTTAGGGATAATATGTTTTCTTGATTTTTTCGTCGAAATTAACACAATTAAGAGCTTTTCCTTCGTATTGTTGGTCTCTAAATTCAATAGTATCTTCGGAGATCCGAAGTCTTGTGCAGTTGATGGTAGAAATGAGTGAACCAACTTTCGTCACTTGACATCGGAATTAACCTGGAGTTGAAATTAGATTAAATATCTTACATTATTTGCTTTATATAGAAATAAATAAAGCCTCATACGGCTGAATGTTTTATTATTTTTGTTTTTGTTTAATTATTTAGGTGCTCCTAAAACGTGAAAATATTATTTTTGAGGGTGGACAAAATTTGTCAACAAAATTTTTGGAACCTCGCTCTGTCCTCTATATATAAGTGATTTTTTCAATTGCGCCCCCGCCCACAAACTTCAGATCATTGATCAACCCTTGATTGTTAACATATATTGTATTACTTACGCTTTGCAAAATCCATAAATTCCTGTCTTTCATTAAAAAAAAATGACAATGTATTTAATAGCAAAATCTAATTTTGACAACATTTAGTAGAAATATTACCTTAGGGCCTCTGTTCAGGAAGCGAAATCAAAGAAATACACAAGTTGCTCCCGGCAAATTTTTTTTTATCATTTCAACGTTTAACATAGATTTTGTGACAAACATTTATATTTTTTTAGTTCAATAATTAAACCATAGGAATCCTTGTTTGGAAATTCGCTGCGTATAGACTTCCAAATGCTTGGATTTGATCTGCACAGAAGAGACATTTGTTATCGAAATGTGATATGCAAAAACTAAATTAACGGTAACTTTGGTGTTTTGTAATTTTTTATAGGCACAATCTGTATCTTGGCCTTTAAATTAATAAAAAGTTTTAATCCAGTTGATCAATATTTAGCTCACATGGCCTAAAAGGAAGAAAATCCGAAAACCCGTCTAAGAGTTATTACTGCTTTTCAGCAAAATTTTCAAAATTTTGGTATTTTTTATCCAAAAAAAAAAAAAAAATATAACAGATAGAGGTCAACTTTAAATTGCAAAAATGTTCAGCATATCAAGATCTACATACCTAGAAATTTTGAAGAAAATCTGAATACATATAGAGGAGTTATTGTCCTTTACTGGTCAAATTTTTTGTAACTTTATACATTTTGCCTGGTATATCAATAAAGATTTGAGATAGAGGTGAAGATTTAAAGCAAAAATGTTTAGTATGTCAAGGAATACATTTTATCTTCATGATGGAAGTTGTGGACCTCATCCAGGATGGCCGCCAGCGGGGAACTTAGTTTAACATTGGACCCTATGGGAAAACACATTCAAAGATCTCCTCTTAGACTACTTTGCCAATTGGAACCATACTTTGTCACATCTGTCCTTAGTCGGTCCCCTTTGAAAATGTGCCCGGCAAGTTCCCATCAGATCCAATATGGTCGCCAGCAAACAACATAGTTCAACATTGGACCCAAAGGGAAAAACACATTCAAAGATCTTCTCCTCTGAGACTACTTGGCCAATTGGAACCATACTTGGTCATAACTGTCCTTAGTTGGTCCTCTTTCAAAAAGGGTCCGGAAAGTTCCCATCAGATCCAATATGGCCGAAAGCAGACAACATAGTTCAACATTGGACCCTATGGGAATACACATTCAAAGATCTTCTCCTCTGAGACTACTTGGCCGATTGGAACCATACTTGGTCACAAGTGTCTTTAGTTGGTACCCTTTGAAAAATGTGTCCGGCAAGTTCCCATCAGATCCAAGATGACTGCCAGCGGACAACATAATCAACATTGGACCCTATGGGAAAGCACATTCAATGCTTCCTCTGAGACTACTTGGCCAATTGAAACCATACTTGGTCACAACTGTCCTTAGTTGGTACCCTTTGAAAAATGTGTCCGGCAAGTTCCGATCAGATCCAAGATGGACGTCAGCAGACAACATTGGACCTTATGGGAAACATATTCAAAGATCATCTCCTCTGAGACTACTTGGTCAGTTGGATCTTTACTTGGTCACAACTGTCCTTAGTTGGTCCCCTTTGAAAAATGTGTCCGGCAAGTCCCCATCAGATCCAAGATGGCTGCCAGCGGGGAACTTCGTTTAACATTGGACCCTGTGGGAAAGAAAACACATTCAAAGATCTTCTCCTTTTAGACTACTTGTCCATTCGAAACCATATTTTGTCACAGCTGTCCTTAGTTGGTCCCCATAAAAATGTGTCCGGCAAGTCCCCGTCAGATCCTAGATGCCGTCAGCGGGGAACTTAGTTCAACATTGGACCCTATGGGGAAACAAATTCAAAGATCATCTCCTCTGACACAGTGGGTTATATTACACCTAGGTTTATTATCACACTAGAAAATGAGACAAAATGAGACCCTTTATCATTGAGGTAATTGTCTATGCTAGCTTCGGACCAGGTGAGCTACAGGCTCTTGAGAGCCCCTGGTTTTCAAATACAATCATTGTTTTTATTGGATTTGACTGACTGTTTTTGTCATTAAATTGATGGCAATTCTTAATATATTCATTTGTAATTTTTTTCAGTCAAATTCTCAATTTTTACTGGTTTCTATCAAAATTAATTTTTCGTAAGAAAAGGCACATTCCTCTCCAATCAAAATGGTTGGTGGCTTAAGACTATCTTGAAGTGTTTACTGGACACAATGTAACTTTCAGACACCAAAACCTCACTGAACATCTGATATAGAAAAGGGGGCAAGAGGGGTTCCATTAAAAGTCTATTAAAACTTACAATTTTATTATTAACAGCAAACCGAGTGCTGTTATTTCCCTGTAACAGTTAAGGTAGATAGACAGTAATATTCATATCCATTAGATTTTGTTCTAAGTCGGCACAATTGAAGAACCAAAATCTATAATAAAAAGTATGGGTCACCATGCTTGCTTTTTCTAGAATTGAGTTCAAAGTATGCCCATTTTTAGCCATTTTTTCACCTAAATTTACAAAGAATGCACTGGGAAAGTATGGAAAGGCAATTTTCAGCTAAATAGAACTAAACTTTTTATCCATGAGAATTTGGTGTATTTTTGTGAACAGATAGTTTATGATGTGTAACGGGACTTGTTTTTATAGTGTTCCCTTGTTGTCCCGGTATTCTATTTGTTCCAGGTTCCGTATATTTGTCTCTAGATCTATTTCCAATATATTATTAGCATTGAATAATTCATTTAATTATAGACAATATATTGTCTTTATATCCCAATACATCTTGTACAATACAACATTAATAGCAATGGGAGTGTGAAGTGTTTCTTACAAAAGTAAGCAATATCCTTCTAGTGACGTCTGCTATTATTATCCGAGTCCCTGACCCGACGTGACAGCCGCTATTTATATGACGGCTGTCCCGACCGGGACCGGGACACCGGAAGTAGCCCGACGGCTACAAAACGGGATCAAAGAACATAATTACAACAAATAAAACGTATGAATGAGACAAGAAATGTATGACGTCATAATAATAGAATACACATGAACATGGCAGACATTTTATTCCGTTGGGACAGTACCATACAAACTTGGTGCGTTCGTTCATTGTTGTTGGAAGTCTGATTAAAGGGACTTCGGCCAGTAAACAAACATACTGTTTGTTCTATCCACGGAACAGATGTACCGACGTTCCTGACAACGGCACCATGGTTAAGACTAGAAATTCCGGAATTCGAAAACAGTAGAGGTAAAACATCGAACTTCGAAATGTTACAATTACCATGACAAAAAGGTAGGAAAATATTTATTTCCTCTCTATTCCATGTGTCACCAGATACGCCAAAAACTGTGTGAAACTGTACAACGATCAAAATGATCGTCAGACAAACGAAAATTCTTTTGATTTTCTGGTACATGGTCGTTATAAATTAAACGAATAAAACATAATGAAAATATTCATAATTCTGTAATAATCCAACTGTTCCAAATATCCCGCGGACGTAGCCCCCAATGTAACCGGAGTGCTAGATTCTGGCTCGTTGGTCACTCCGATGTAAAATCCGGATTCCAAGATATTGGAAATGATTAATTCTTCATATGAACAAAATGTTTATTTGCTATCCTACATGTTACATTTATAATATACAAGACATAGTGACGACCATGAATACTTGTTACATGATAATATAATAAAAAGAACGGTAGCCAAAGATTGAGCGTCTGCTCGTTTCAAATCCCAACGTTTGACTGTCCCGGTGACCCGGTGAGTGACGTTATTTATAGTTCCTAGGGGCAACGAGCCCGGCCGGGNAAATGATCCAAAACAAATAACAACTGATTTATTGCACCAAAACATTTATCAATCAGCTAAGATGTCCAACATACATTAACAGAAAAGGTCTTGCTCCCCCTCTAACAGAAATACCGTTTTAATGTTTGATTTTCCTCTCTGTGGATGTGTAAGAAAATTTATTGTTTGAATTTGTTGCATCTGTAAATTATTGCCGACTTTTAGAGGAGGAGAAAAGATGGTTATTTACTGGCTTTCAACCTAAATAAAACATAAAATTATAAACTAAAATAAAAACAAAACAGAGAGAGATGGCGATGGACCTAGATTGGTCGACATATATATCACTGTTTCGTGGGTACTTAGATTCGTGGTTTTGAATTCTTTGCATTAAAACCTAAATGGGAAATGCATTTCGTCAGGATCTTAATTTCTTTGTGTAATAAACCACGAAATCCACGAAGATTGGAACCCCACAAACAATAGAACTTTCAAAGTATTTTTTTTCACCAAATGTCACATCATATTATTTATTTGTATTTGCCACAAATTGATAACTCTATGTTCTGGTGACATTGCCTCCAATCAGACCAAAAGTATTGCATGTGTTGACTGGAAAACTTACACAGCAATAAACTCTTACTTATGCTGTTTATTGATGGATAATTATTTCTGCAGAGATGATGCCTTATGTTTTCCCAATCTCAACTTTTACTTTCCAGTCGTCGTAGCTACAATCACTTTACTTTGAAAAAAAAAAAACATTTTCAAAATTATTATTCCTCTCGAAATGAAAATTGATTTTTGTCAATTAACGAGCTGCGGGCGCAGCTCGAGATTGACTTAGAAGTCACATAAAAAGGAGAAAACCTCATTGCGCATTTCTTACGCTTTTTATGAAATTAATCCGCAATATAATTCGCTGATCTCTTCGATCGACGGGTCAAAATTGTTAAGTAATGATCAATTAATTTCATCAATGAATACATGTGTACTATCAAAATAATATTACCGAATCTATCTTATTTGCTAGGTAATCGTGAATGGTAATGTCTTCAACTCCGTGTTTGAAATCATCATGTCGGTATTTTGTTATTTATTTTCAACAAAGGACAAGGTGCGATAAGGGGTTGATTTGGCCCAAGATTCCGGTGCATTTTAAAGTTGCACCTAAAGATTTTCTTTCATGTTCGTACCAAAGTTGAGATCCCATTTACAGAAAAACTAATAAAGTTAGGACCAATGATGTCACAATAGTAACAGTTCTGACGTCATGAAAATGCTATTTTTGATCATTTTCATAGAAATATACCGAATTTTGCAGATTTTCGAACAGTTTTCCTAATCGGAAATATCGAGCACACCCAAGAACCAATTAGATAATTTGCCAACTTATTAGTACAAATCAATTGAACCTCTCATATAAATAGTTTTGTGGTTCTTGCATGTGCTCTATATTTTATATACTTAAAAGTAGTCAAAATAGTTCAAATTTGTCATTTTTCGACGAAATCTTCAGTTTGTCCTACCTTCTACACTCAAAAACTCAATAACCATACATCATTTTTTTAGAAATGTTATTGTTTACTGAAAAGCAATGCCCATAGAACATTTCAATGAGAAAATTCTGTGAATTCAACCAAATTTATTTTTCAGGCCAAATAAGGTCCTTATCGCCCCTACTCCTTTTGATTTCATTAAAATGATGAAAAAGAGTAATATATTGTCAACAAGCAGAGGAATAACAAAACATCTAACATTAACGGGGTACAGTAAAAATGGTATATAAAATGATAATAAATATATGATAAGGACAATTATAATTACATTACTGATTATATGATAAGATCCCAACATTTTACACAGCTGCTGGTCGTGTATAAATATATGTCGGTCATCAAAGGCAATATGATTATGTAACTATTACAAGATTTGAGAAAGGAAACTGGACTTCATTTTCGATCATTTCTAATTAGTTGACATTACACAGTGGAAAATAAATGAATAGGTATGGTTTTTTGAATTCACATTAATATAAGGTCATGAAGGAGGGGGTTTTGGAACACCAGCAGCAACCCTTTCAATAAAGTATACAAGTGACCCTCAAAGGCTAGCTGTGGCGCCAAAAATCGAAAATTAGTGATTAGGATTTGGAGATCCACACATCGATGTAGTTTCGTGACATATTCTTGAATATGGTTTCAGAGTTGCATAAAAAATGATTTCATTTATGAATTCAATATATATATATATATATATATATATATATATACAGAGTAATCAATCACAATTGCAATTCTGATAACCATAGTCTCCAAACTAAAAACAAACACACTTTTGTCGGAGTAATTTGGTCATTAATTTCAGTCGGCGCTAACTGACTCAGTACCTTCGTACTTTGATTTTTATTTTCATGACAAATAGGATTAGAATATTAATTGTCAATTAACGAGCTGCGCGCGCAACTCGAGATTGACTTAGAAGTCACATAAAAAGGAGAAATCCTCATTGCGCATTTCGTACGCTTTATTTGAAATTCATCCGCAATATAATTCACCGATAAGACATATATTTATGTAGAATCAGCCTCTTTGATCGATGGGTCAAAATGGTTAAGTAATGACCAATGCATTTCACCAATGAATATATGTGTAATTACCGAATCTATCTTATTTGCTAGGTGACGTGTATTGGACTCGATACATGCGTGACGTCTTGAGCTCCGTGTTTGTAATCATCATGTCGGTATTTTGTTATTTATTTTCAACAAATTGTGATTTCGTTAACAGATGAAATAGGGTAATATATTGTCAACAAGGAGAGTAATTACAAAACATCTAACAATAACGGTGCACAGTAAAAATGGTATATAAAATGATAATAAATGTATGCTAATGTCAATTATAATTACATTACAAATTATATGACTGATAAGACCGCAACATTTTACACAGCTGCTTGTCGTGTACAAATATATGTCAGTCATCAAAGGCAGTATGTTTATTATGTAATTATAAGACCTGAGAAAGGAAACTGATCTAATTCGCCTAGCGGGAGATTAACTCTGCATTTAACTGTACATCATTTCCGATAATTTCTAATTAGCTGATGGAGAAGGGTGACCTTTTGACAGTGGAATATAAATAAATAGATGTGGATTTTTGACATCAAAATCACAATAATATAAGGTCATGTAGGTAGGGTCTTGGAACACCAGCAGCATCCCTATCAATAAAGTATACTAGTGGAGCCAAAAAAAATTACGTGACTAGGATTTGCAGACCCTCACATCGATGTAGTTTCGTGACATATTTCTTAATATGGTTCCAGAGTTTTTTTTTAAAAGATGCTTTCATTTATGAATTCAATATATATTCAGAGTAATAAACCACAATTCTGATAACCATAGTCTCCAAACAAAAGACAAACACACATTTGTCGGAGTAATTTGCTCATTAATATCAGTCGACGTTAATTGACTCAGTACCTCCGTACTTTGATTTTCATACTGGCACCAAGATTAATTTGTTTATCTACAAAATCGCCCTGGCCCCAGCTGCCTGAAAATCGAAAGGTAGTCCCCTTTGGAGCAATATCTTTCGGTGTTCAGTCCTGGCGTATCCCACCGTTTATGTACCAGTCCGTCGAAGAAACACACAAAGTACATTGGTGCGGTGGCACATTGAGGCAAAAAAACCCCGCAAACTTTTGATGTTTGATTTTGATAAAACTAACCAAGAAAAAATACAGAATATAAATTTTTGATGTGCCGCCCACTGCCTGACTCTTAGCTGGAATACTACACCTTTCATTTCTGATTTTGAAATTTTCCGCAGATTCACCGCACATTGCAAACAAAGGATTCTGTCTCTAATCTAATGTTGAATATTTGAAAATACTGCATAATTTTAAAGCTAGTCGATGGACTGTTTAAAGGAAAAGCTTTTTTTTTTTTAAATTTCATTCAGATTTATATTGAAACATGAATAATATTAGTTTTTTTTTTATTTCCCACAATCTTTTGATCTAATCTGGTATCTATGGAAGCCCATGTCTATTTACAAAACTGGTACATGTACACCTCAGATATCATTTTACCATTTAATGAAATAAAAACAACTATACACTTCTAAAATATCTTACACTTAAGGATGAAGTAAGGTGAAAATAAATAAATCTACGATTTTAGATTCATATTGTAAGTGGAAAGAGCATTGTTAATGGAATAAAGTCACCTAAAATATTGATAGGTTATGGATCTTGTTTTCAAGATATTTCATAATTTGAAAATGGAGGGAAAAGTCTGTCTTGGACTTTTACCTGAATGCAACATGGAGACATTAGTGGTTTCTTTTCATGGAAAGGAAATGTACAATGTAATGAAATCTTGCTTACTGACCTTTCATGCGCTACTTAAGCCATTGATGAGCAGAAAATTAATTGCAATGGGGCAAAATATATTGCATAGTAATACTGGATAAAATCCGAGAATATCGAATGTTTTTTACGAAAAACTTCACCTCACTACACCCTTCAGGCCAATGATAATTAATCCTACAAATCCGATCGATCGTATTTTGATCATTTAATTTTAAATTCATCATGATGACCCATTTTGAGTTTACAGATGTTGTAAATGCAAAAATTAACAAGTTGCACCAAAAACAGTAAATCTTGTTATGCTATACAACGTGTTTCGAGGATTAACCTCTCAACAGCAGCATTAGAATTAAATAATTTGAAAACCATTACCCAAAAGCAATCCAAAAAGGAAACCATTCATGAACACCGGAGATAAATGTAAATGCACATGAGACAAAGTCTCTACAATTACATGAACATGTCGCTTAAAGTGATATCAAAAAGAAAGGAAATGGGGTATATGTCAAGGAGACAACATCCCATATCCAGGTTAAAACGACCCAAAACAAAGCATCTAGGGGTCACTGTACGGTCTTCAACACAGTGAGGAACCTCACACCATATAGCAAGCCCTAAATGGCCCCAAAAGAGTAAAAAAAGTGGATAAATCAATGGAAACAAACCACATCCAATAACCCAAATATCAAGAAACTAAAATTTTATAAGAAGACACGGACAAGCCAATCACCAACATATTCCTGAATTGGGACAGGCGCAAAAACTGCGGTGGGGTTAAACTCGTTTTCTTGGATCCAAAACCTCCCCCTATGTGTGGTGAATGGCTAAAACATAAATACACAAAAAGACTCACAGTAAAAAAGTCCAACTTATCAAGACGAGTACCCTTACAATGAAGTACATAACATGAAGACAATACACACAGGTACTGTCCGGACAAATGCTCGCAGTTACTGACATGATTATAATAACCAGAGAAACAAATTTTCTTCAAGATTTAGTACCTATTTTTTTACTGAAAGTCATGCGCTGAGATATAACCTGAGAGTAAACACTTTAACCAATAAACGTACTTTTGGACGGTACAAAACATTGTTAGCTTGACAAAATTAAATCTACTTTTTTGGTTACTAGAGAGACCAATTTATATGATATGATATGATACAAAAATTTATATCTTATGAGTAAACATTTTAAGCAATGTGCTATCACATGGACTTTACAAAACATTGCTCACTGGATACCATTGTTATTAAATCCTTCATTTTCTTCCACGTAAAAACTGTATTAAGCTTTTTATATCGGAAATCAAGTGATAAGACATATCTTGAGAGTAAAAACTTTAACCAATGAATGTTCATATGGACGGTAAGAAACACTGTTGGTGGCATAATTTTGACTAAATCCGTTTTCTTCATTTCGCTTAAACTACGTGTTGGACTTTTGTTTCCGGAAGTTACGTGATAAAATGTATCCAGAGAGTAAACAATTTTAGCAATGAACGTTCATATGGATGGTACAAAACACAGTTCAGTGGACACCATTTATAATCCATCGGCTTTTCCCTTCGTTACTGGAAGTCACGTGATAAAATAAACCTTGAGAGTTAAAACTTTAACCAATGAACGTTCATCTTTACGGTGCAAAACACTGTTCACCGGGCACCATTATTAATAAATTAAGCTTTACTATGCTACTGGAAGTCACGTGATAAGATATACACTGAGAGTAAACAATTTTAGCAATGAACGTTGATATGTATGGTACAAAACACTGTTCACTGCCCACCATTTATAATCCATCGGCTTTTCCTTTCGTTACTGGCAGTCACGCGATAAGATAAACCCTGAGATTAAAAACTAACCAATGAAAGTCCATATGGACGGTACAAAACACTGTTCACGTTGCACCATTATTAATAAATTTAGCTTTACTATATTACTAGGAGCCACGTGGTAAGATATACCCTGAGAGTAAAAACCTTTAACTATGAACGTTCATATGGACGGTACAAAACACTGTTTACTTGGCATCATTATTAATAAATTTAGCTTTAATATGTTACTGGAAGTCACGTGATAAGATATACCTTGAGAGTAAACACTTTAACCAATGAACGTTAATATGGACGGTACAAAACACTGTTTATTTGACATCAATTTTACTAAATCCAGCTTTTCTTTTCGCCTAAACTTTGTGTTAAGTTTTTAGCATAGTTAGCACATTCCATTTTTGTAAAGACCTAATGTATTTATGTATTCGTATTTTGATTTAAGCAAAGCCATATACTTTGTTTTGTTTGATCCTAATTCTTTCAGAAAATTCGCTAGTTTTGATGGCGATGAAAAATCGGACGATGATACAAACGTTATATTTGGTAATAATTGTTTTACATTGGGAGCCCCTCTCACTACAGGGATAAGGTCTATGTCAGCGTTGAACATCCGGAATAGCTTTTCCGTGACGTAATCTTTACATATTGAATTTTCGAATGATAAGTAAAACTTATACTTTTCACTGATGTATTTGAAACAATCTTCCGGACATGGTTTACCACATTTACCAAATATGTCTACATTTATAGTTTTTCCCATTTCTTTTACATAGTCATACCTTTTAGATGGTGCACCGCAATGACTAACGACCCACGCAACATCTTTCGTCTTCCTGTCGTAAATAAATAAATAATTATGATTTTTAATCAATTTATTTGGAATTATTGTCCCGTAAGGAGCAAATCCTTCTGACTCTGTTCTATAAGTCATTGTCCAATCAAATTTATTTATCCATCATTTCTGCTGATAATATCTAAAAGTATTTCCAGGTGCTTCTAGAGATACAAAAACCCATTTTTGACTTCCGGTTTTATCTAGTGGTCGAATATTCATATCTTTATGATGGAAAAGAATTAAATTGCTGTTTCTAATCTCAGATTGATTAAAAACTATTTCACAGTTTTTGTATGTGCAATAATCAGTTGTCTCTGCTGGCCTGTTTTTTACCCAGTCGGGAGGTGCGTACCATAACATTCTATATACATTCATTTTGGCCATACTGTAATTAACCGGTGCATAATTATATGATATATTCGCTTTGAAGTCTAGGAAGAATTGGAACTGGGTTTGAAATGCATTACTCGCCGCAAATATAATCAACAGCCCAGTTGTTGCACCAGTAAGAGCTGTGAATTTCAAAACTGTTGAATGAATCCTTGGACATTCTGAAAAAAATAGAATATACATATACATAAACAGTGAAGGCATATGCAGTAAATGCACATGAGACAAAGTTTCTACAAATACATGTTAAAACCGAGCAATGGAACAACGTTTTTATCGTTGATCCTTATCTTTATGTGACAACAAGGCTTTAAACAATGAGCTTTTGTCCTAAGTACCAGTCCTGTTGTTTGAAGGGAAATAAGAGCCTATTGGCGAAGAACACTACATAATTTTTTTTATTGATTCACGGATTTGATTCACTGTTCTTGCAAGTACAAATATAAAGTCGTTGAACAGTCATAAAGAGAGGTTTGGGTACCCGTAAACCGGTTTAACCCTATTGCTGATGTATTTCCGTCAAAACGTTAAAAATTGCACATATTTTGATATAAATTATTACATTTTATGAGTACAAATAAAATAATCAGTCATTTCAAGAAAATATGTACAATTGCCTAAAAAGGCTGTCGCCACATGAGTTTTCCGTTTGCTGGTTTTGTTTTCAACGATTTTCGAACGCATTTATGTTATTTTGAAGCAGTTATTATAGCTTTTAATGAAAAAATATACCAAATCTCAATTGTAAGAGTAAAAATAATAACAAATGGTCGTGCAATTCGCATATACAGCGATTTTGACTTGCCGCTTTTGATTTTTTTTATTTTTCATCTGTGAATATACAAGTTGAAGCAGTTATTATCTTGATATTGCGCATAATTTATACTTTGATATCACATTTTTGGAAACACTCTGACTTACGCTTGTAAATTATAAGAAACGATTTTAAATATCAAATGTCTGGTGTCGCTTAGAATGCATTATTGTACGTAACGAGAAAAGAACAGCTCCATGAAAAACTTTCACTTTGTATAAAATATCCATTTTAATCGCAAAAATTTCTAATATGATCACACAACTTAATAAAATAGTCATTATTTACCCTTCCCCTTTCGTTTTCTTTTCACAATATTTAGAAACGGAGATTTATATATGTCCTATATAAGGCTTTATTGTACATAACATCGGTTTTAAATACAAAACTATGCATATGAATCATGACTCTCTGTACATTTATAAAATCAGGTGCGATGAACTACGAAGTAATGCACAGTTTACAATATTAGCAGAACTCTACAAAATATTTACAAAATAAGTATGAATTTTATTGTACGTAACTCATTATTGTACGTAACGGTAGTAAATTGCACGTTGCAAAGTCAGAACGGAACTATTTCCGTTATATTTTCGAACATCAACATTGGAATTCATAATTTCGTCTGCTTTATAAGATGAAAAATATATCAAAGATTATATTCCACAATATGTTTACGTTACGTACAATAACTTTTTTAACAGAAATTTATGATACATATTATGGATGGCCAAAATTATTATTTGATTGCTAATCAATACGTAATATACTTATGTGCAAAATCCTTTGCTTTATGATGTGTATCGACCACTGTTTGAATATAACCTGGATTTCGGGGAGGGGAGAGGGGGTCTCTCATCACGATTTTTCGATTTAAAGAGGCAAATCCAGAATTCCCTACATATTTTGTGAAAAATCCCAATCCCGATATATTTCTTCCAGAATTTTGAACGTTCAAATTTAGAATGTAAGATATTGGACGTGTATATAAACTCTTCTGCAAGTTTGTGGTCATGATTCACGTGCGAACAAATATAAAATGTTTGCGTTTTATTCTGTCTGAAAAAAAAATTCTATGCCGAATTCGATCAATTTTGCCACCCCCCCAAAAAAAAAATAGAATGAACAAAAAACAAACAACCCCCCCCNGCAAAACTTAAAAAAAAAAGGTTTCACATGGCTTAGAATATGCCTTTCCTGTTTTCTTATGGTGTTTTCATACCGAATTCTTGGTCTTAATTAAGACAGGAGCCATCCACCGGCATCCCAAAATCCTTCCCCCATTTTGGCTTTATATAGCTTTTGTATTCATTTTTTTTAAGTCGTCCGTCTTAAAATTTTCATTCAAAGGTTTTGTCTGAAACCACTGGCCATTTTGGAATCATACTGGCAATAATGTTTCTTAGATGGACCCCTTTAAGAATAGTGTCCGACATGTCCGAATATAATCCGAAATGGCCGCCAGCACGGAACATAGTTTAACATTGCACTCTGCAGGAAAACCCATATAAACATTCCTTCAGACACTGCTGAACCTATATCTGAAACCTCTTTGGTCTTTTCTGAAACAACTGTGCCTATTGGAACCAAACTGATTACAATTAGATCTTGATTGGTCACTTAAAATAATACCCGGCATGTTTAAATCTAATCCTAAATGGCCGCCAGTGGGGGACATAGTTTAACCATTGGACCTTATGCGAAACCTATCAAACTCAAACTTGTTCTCTAAAGCCACTTAGCCAATTGGAATCAAACTTGGTTACAGTCGTTTTTGGATGGTTCCATTAAAAAAAGACGACGGAAACAAAATTAAACGTAACGTTAGACCCGAATTTAGGAAAAGAATCAACATTGCTTTTATTGTACGTAACAACACAGAACTGGCATATCTGTGGTCAAACTGTTTTAAAAAGACTGCACGAACAATGATTCATGTTTATTTTTTGCATTTTTTATAGTAAGAATAAACTCTCTGTAAAAGATTTTTTTCATTTTTAGTGCTGATTTTAAAATTTTCAGTTTAATATATTTTTCATTTTTCTTTATTCTTGAAATTGGACACTGTGGGAATGCATTCAAAGATATTCTGCTCTAAAGCCTCAAAGCCAGCTGGTACCAAACTTGATCACGTACAATAGTCGTGGGGTCATCACCTTTAAATATATGTCTGGCAAGCCTGCACCTCATCAAAAATGGCTGAACTTAGTTTAGCATTAGAAACTTTATTGGAAAACATATTTAAAAATCTTCTCCTATGAAAATATTGACCAACTTTAACCAAGCTCTAAGGCACAATGTTCCTCGGTAGTTCTGCATCCAATCAAAAATAGCTCCCATTTGGAAACAAAGTTTAACTTTGGATCATATTCATATAACATCAATGTCTATTAACAAACTTGAAAATGAGACCCTAAACATTAAGATTAATTTGACTGAATACGTCAGCCATGGCCAAGGTGGGCGATTAGGGTTCTTGAGAGCCTCTTTTCATTGTTACTATCTGAGAAAATATAAAGAGATCGCGTATTAAAATGCTCCGCATTTTATGCCATGTTACTTGACATATAATCATTCTGGGAAATTGAGAATCGAATTACTCTAGCTGATTAAGAGCATAATATAAATAAGTAACATTAAAAATATAGCTCAATCTGACCGTTTTGGTTATCAATTTTAACATAAGATGAATTTATTATTTTATAGCGATCGATAAGAATTTTTTAATCAAACATGAAACGTATGTCTCGCAATGTCGCAAAAAATACACAAAATAACAGCCTCCGAGTTCGTTTCCAATGAAGATTTGCCAACAACCAAGTCAACTGCTTCGAAGGTCCAAACCAGTGAACCAATGCAATTAAGCTATCCGTCAACGAAATTGGCCATGGTTGCTGGAAATGGAACATTCAGGAATTGCAAATTCTATAGTAAATAATTATTTACCGATGTTGGAGTTTTTGCCATTTTTTGTCGATATTTTACATTCCCCCTTTTTAGCTTATATTATATATAAGTCTTTTGCTAAATGTATTGTTTATCATTTTTTTTAATCTTTAACTTCATCAATTATACATGTAGTAACTGTTAACAGTTTAAGTAAATTGCGCATTACATGATCTTCACGTTCATATGTTAAATTATGAAAATTAACACTTTGTACGGACACAATCCCGATTGTTAACATATATCTGTTACTGTTAAAATTCCTGTTTCCTGTGTTAAATGACAGTTTGGGTACATTCGGATGCGCTTACTTTTATAATCTATCCATTCCTATTTTGCTGAATCTGGAGGACAAGAGTAGCGGGAATTGATAGGGATACCTATGGAGACTAACCGCACCACTGTAAGGCTAATATTCCTTTATTCGTTTCAAGTCTAATTCATAAAAGAACAAGTTCAGTAAAAATAAGATTTTAAGTACTTGTATAT
>MJUU01055767.1:62027-80072 GCA_002080025.1 Modiolus philippinarum | reverse complement strand
TTGACTGAATATTTATTTTCAAGTGTGACCAGGCAAGATTATTTATTTTCAACTTCTCTTATGATGTGGCAGCAATATCTATTTCTTACACGATAAGATAATTTTTCGAATCACTTAGTGATAACTTTTATGCTATCATTTGATTGGCTTTTCATACGATTAGATATCTTTTCAGCCGTATTTTCATTGGTTGTTCTAGAGGTCACACATCAGGTCAAACCAATGTCATGGCAATTCTTTTTTAAATTCCGTGCTCATTGCATTATGTCGTCTGCATTATTTTTTTATTTCATTGGAAAAAAGAAGAAATAAAAAAAAAATGAAAAAATGAGCTTCGTGTTTACACACCTATAAATTCATTCTCCCATATTTTGGCCACTTGAAATATTATTTTATTGCTAAAAATAAGTTTCTTTCCTGTGTGTTGATGTTATGATGTAATGTGTATCGAGATCATTGACGCTTGGAAATTGACATCAGAATCAGTTACAACAAAGACAGAGAAATTTACACCCACATTAAATTACAAATCATTCGCAACATTTTCACTCAACTGACAAGCAGAAATTAATTTTATTACTGCAATGTTGTTAAAAACTGTAATTACATTTCAACCGAGCTTTCACCCAGGTTTGTCACCAGCGAGGAATCATGTACCTGTCATTGCTATTGATTGTTGTGTACATGTTCGTATAATGCAACATAGTTCCTACATCTACAACACTTATCGTTGTTTATAGTTTCTACTTTATATACGGGGAAAATTTATTGTTAGACTTTACATTCATTATAAGGATAAGTTTAAAGTACAAAATTAATCTTCAATGTATTCACAAACTCAACAAACTACATTCTCCCAACTTAACATAATTGGGAGAACACGACAGAATGGTTTACAGATGAATTTTATCATAAGATATCTAGTTTTCACAACTCGTGGGGCTTGTATATCGCTTGTTATCAAATCTCGCTATTTAATTACAAATAATAATTAACTCGCTGAAGCTCGTTAATTATTATTGTGTAATAAAATATCTCGATTTGATAACAAGCGATATACAAGCCTCACTCATAATGAAACCTATAATTATCTGGGGCCAAGATATTTATTTACAAAATATGTCCCCCCCCCCCCCCCGCATCAAATTGTCGTCCCCTTAACTAGACGTTGAAAGTTGAAAATTAAAAACAAAGAAAGTGACCACTAACCTTTTGCAGAGGTGCTTCATATTAAAATAAGTTGTAAAATTGACCATTTGCAGAACTGAAAGTTACTGCCACTTCGATATTTTGTTTTATCATTCCCCATGAACAGTCAATGCGATTCTTTCATTTACATTAGTACTTATCTTAGACAATTCAAAAACGGAAACAGATCCCGATTCATGTAAACAAAGCTTATTGTCATATTTGACATTCTAATAAACACATGCATATTTAAATTAATTTATTGATAACATTAGATTCATTTTTGTTTGGTAGAGCACAGACGTCAACTTTCAGGAAGTGCAAATTTAAATTTGGGTAGTGTTGGCAGCGCCGGTGTTAGTGTTGATCAAAACGGACAAGTATCTGGCAGTGCTAATTTGAATCTTCCTGGAGGTTCTAACCTCAATCTTGGAGTTCAGAATGGTCAGGTGTCAGGAAGTGGTACTATCAATCTTCCAGGAGGTTCAAGTGTGAGCGCTAATGTACAGAATGGGCAAGTATCAGGCAGTGGAACAATCAATCTCCCAGGAGGTTCAAGTGTTAGTGCTAATCTACAGAATGGTCAAGTATCCGGAAGTGTAAATCTTGGCGGAAGTAGTAGCAGTGGTAGTGGAAGTGGCAGTGGTAAGACACAGCTATACTTTTGCCTTTTTAGCTCACCTGGCCTAAAAGGCTATGTGAGCTTTTGCCATCACTATGCGTCCGTCGTCAGTCCGTCTGTCAACAATTTCAAAAATCTTCTACTCTGAAACCGCTGGGCCAAATGTAACCAAACTTCACTTGAATCATCACCAGGGTATGACTTCTCAAAACTGTGTTCGATTAGTCGGCTTGTCAAACAACATGGCCGCCATTGCTAAAAATAGAACATGGGGTAAATTGCAGTTTTTGGCAAATAACTCGAAAACCATTACAGATATCAAAAATCTGACAGAAGTAAAAGTGATCAGCATAGCAAGATCTACCTGCCCTGCAATTTCGATGAAATCCGATAACCAGTGTTGGAGTTATTGCCCTTTTTCAGTAAAATTTTCATTTGTGCATTTCTTATTTTTTATTTCAAAAATCGTAACAGACAGAGGTCAAGTGTATATTGCAAAAAGGTTCAGCATATCAAGATCTACAAACCCTGAAATTTTAAAGGAAATCCAAAAACCCTTGTAGGAGTTATTGCCCTTTTTCACGGAATTTTCATATTTTTCGTCTTTTATTTCCAAAACTATAGAAGATGAAGGTTAAGTGTAAATTGATAAAATGTTTGCCATTCTGCGTGGATTTAAAAACTGGTGTTTAAAATTGTTTGTTGACAGCCATTTTCAAAATGGGATGTTGCTCCTTGACATTTACCCCATTTCTTTTCTTTTTCATATCAAAGAACGGACAATGAATCTGCTTCGCTGCAACACTCTTCCAAATAACTGTCATCGGGACATGTTCCAGGAAAATAGAATAAAATTCCAGATGATCTCTCATGGAACTGGCCCCAATGAATTTCCAAGCAATTGTTCTGAAATTGGTTGCCCGCTGCAACGAATCTCAACCAAATATTGAAAAATCCAATTCAAGATCAAAGGACATGGACTGTAGATGAATTGAGTATATCATGGAAGGAAATGTTAAATTATATCCCCTCGTTTCTTCTCATTACTGAAATTGTTGTTAAGATGCTTGCAACACGATTCTTACAGGTCCAGCTTTGTCAAGATAGTCTTGGTTTCAAGGGCATCTACAAATATCTTATTCGAAACCACTTCTTCTTTTTTCTGAAAAATGATCTACTTTTTAAACTACTGTCTTACTGGATTTCCTAGCAGTAATATTTATTTTTATCTATAATATGCAACGGATGTATAATATTCTCCTTTTCTTATTATCAGGAACAGGCTATAATCCGCTTACTTTTACCGGACAGGCTGGATTAGACCAGTTTCAACAGTCTGTCAAAGGTACGTAATCTGAGTGGTTCATTTAACTCTTGAAGGATATTTTTATATTTTGTAACAATAAATCCAGAAATTATGTTATATTGATTAACAAAATATGAGCACTGTTGGCTACAACTTGTTGGCATCACTTGGCTAATATTTTGACTAATTAAATACATTGACTGGGCGCAACACAACACACTTCTTGTCTTTTATGTTCTTTTATTCAACAATTTCGTTTTACTCAAGTTTTTAAAACAGTTAAATATTTTAGGCTTTAAAACACCGTTCAAGGAGTATAATTTTCAGTTTGCACATTCATGAAAAATTGTTCAAGACATTCAAACAGGATTGGATGTTTATAACTATATCGAGAGTCGAATCCGTTGTTTCTACAATGATGACGATCTCACCTATTCGCACTATGGAGACAGTGCTACATTAAATTGCAGTTATCTTTTTACATTCGTAGGGTCAAATACAATGGAATGAATGTTTTCCATAAGTTTTGATAATTTTTTTTATCGAAAAATCAACATATGTATCTATTATTTCAAATTCTTAATTTGACATGATCTATATCGTATATTCATAGCTCTTAAAATTTAATATGCTTTGTGTCCTGATAACATTTTAACCACATGCCTACTACTTTAATTTATTTGTTATTATCCATAAATGTAAAAACAAAGACTGACACATCTAAAAAATTATAACTATGATCCAACTGGAATAATATTATCATTAGGGCTGTTACATAAATTACACAATAGACTACATAGTTTTCCATAATTTTTGGACACATCAGAGAAAAAATCCAAGAAGTAGATTATATTTCAAATTCAGTGGTCAATATTGTTATAATGAAAAGGCTTATAAATATTTATTTTAATTCGTTTCTATTACAGTTTACTGCAACAATTTTAAGTTATTATTTTGTAGCTATGTTAGGAGGATCAAGTGGTGGAGGAAGCGGAGGAGGAGGAGGAGGAGGGTTTCAACCTGGGAGTATGGGTGGGACGTTTAATTTTCAGCCCGGGCAAATGGCAGGATTTTCTGGGACTTCGGTCGGTGGATCAAATACAGGTTCTAATTCGGGAGGTTTCAATATTGGATCAGGTGGGTTCAACACTGGTTCAGGTTCTAGTGGATTCGGTAGTGGATCTGGATTTGGAAGTTCAGGTTTTGGTGGCTCAGGTTTTGGAGGGTCGGGAACAAATTCAGGGGGTTCCAGCAGTACTTCTGGGTTTGGAGGGTCAGGTTTCGGTGGCTCCGGTTTTGGAGGGTCAGGAACAGGTTCTGGTGGGTCTAGTAGTGGTTCAGGATTTGGTGGATCGGGAACAAGTACAGGGGGATCCAGTAGTGGGTCTGGGTTTGGAGGGTCAGGTTTTGGAGGCTCCGGCTTTGGAGGGTCGGGAACAGGCTCTGGTGGATCTAGTAGTGGCTCTGGATTTGGAGGGTCTGGTTTTGGCGGCTCTGGATTTGGAGGGTCGGGAACAGGCTCTGGTGGATCTAGTAGTGGTTCTGGATTTGGAGGGTCCGGTTTTGGTGGCTCCGGTTTTGGAGGGTCAGGAACAGGCTCTGGTGGATCCAGTAGTGGTTCAGGAAGTGGAGGGTCAGGGTCTGGTGGGTCAGGGACAAACACTGGATCTGGAAGTAGTGGATCTAACGGACTAAATACTGGATCATCAGTTGGCACTAACACAGTAGGGGGTCAAGGTATGTGTTTTAATTATTATGTTTATAATATCTGTTTTCATGTGTAGTAATATTAAAAAGGTTGCTATAAAGGAATCCGTTCAGGTTGTTTTAACTTAGTTTCGTATCAAACGTAGAACTAACGATAGACGCCATGAATACCATTCAATGAAAAAAGAAAAACTCAGATTTTCTGAAACGTGATTTATTGTGAGGCTCAGTAGCTGGTCTATTTAAAATCGTATAATGATACTGCGCTGGCGTCGGCGCACAGCATAACTTTGGTTCTAGTGGACAGATAATTATCAAATTTTATAAAATGAAGAGTGCTGTGAAGCAGTTCGTGTAAGCATAAGTAAACAAACAAGTTAAAATTCTTGTCGAACTGCAAAGTATATGGACATATTATATCAAACGTAAAAATACAAAAATATAATAAAACACCTTTTTTCAAGGATATTGTTGAATTTTTTATTTAAAGACCCGTTGTGAGCGTTTCTTTTGTTATTCAAGTCACTTTAATTCTTGTAAATGCCCTGGACTATTCCATCTCTCTTTTGTCTTTCCTTTGATTCTCTCTCGATTTCAAAGAACTTTAACTGATAATTTACTTCAAATTATTTACGTACCAAGAATTATTTAACTCGGATTAAGTACTCCAATTACTTCCATTCCAGTACTTTCATTAATTCTTATGCATATTCATTCATATGTCGTATGCTTAACTTTGACCTTCTGTTATGTTTCGCCTAAATATAAGTTGAAGTTTAAGTTTCATGCACGCCCAAGCATCTTGACCAGCCCTTTTTTACGGAGCACTTTAATTAATTACTCTGAAACATACTATAACTATTACAAAATATGTACATATACTCGCAGTATTACAAGAATTTTAACTTGTTCGTTTATTATCTTTTAGTATGACGTTCTTGACACACGGGTAAGCTAAGGTTTTAATATCAAGATCGGAAAAGAGCTTTAAAGGATTTCACATATTTGTCTGTAGAAGCTTTATTATTTAGCGGATTTTAATTGTTTGATTTTCAGTGTGCATCTGAGGAAATTTCCAATCTGTAGTACTAGTCGACGGATTTCAGGTAGCATGTACCATTCATGAGAAAAATAGGGCCCTAAAGAGGGGAATCTCAATTTTTAAAAAGTCCGATTTTAATGCACTTATTTTAAATGGATTTCATATTAAATATATATATGGCGCTTAACCATTTTATTTCTAATCACTCGTTTCCTTTCCGAGCTATGAGATGTCAAATAGGGCTTAAATTGCAAATGTGCGTTTACCTGAATTTTTTTATCTTTCATCGGGTTTCAATAGGTTTTTTTATAAGAATATTCTTGTTGTAAGCTCTATTGGTAATTGACGTAGCTGTTACAGGTGTCAAAGTTGCCAAAATTGGAATTTTTCAAAACATGTAAATTTTTGAAATTTTCATCGGATTTTTATTTGATGTTTTTCCTGAGTTTCCTCTAGTTGAAAGCTTTTGGAAAGGAGTCAATGATTTAGCATAGCTCTCACCGTGTCCCAGCTATAAGGGTTCAAAGGGGCGAAAATAACAAATCTATAAAATATGTTAAATTCTCATTTTTCATCGGATTTCAATTGGAAATTTTCTTTCGATTTCTCTCGAGCTTTCAGTTGTGAATCAACCAATTTTGTGTAAAGTCCTTATGGCGATTTCAGGTATTTATTCAATAACAAAATACCGAAGTTACTGTTAATTTATTTTCTGCATATGCTCATTTCGATAACTTATGTCTCATCAGTGCAGATCAAACCAAAACAATTGGAATTCCATTAACCCAAAAACATGTAGAAGCTGATAGAGAACAAATACCTAAAATGATCTTAATAGGATTTTAAGATGACGATGATGAATATATCAATTCACCTAAAAGTCAGTATTCAGTTTTGACATATGTTTCAGGACAAAGTTCATCCGGAAGTTGTTCCCCATCAGGTAGGTTAAACTGATTTGATTGAACTAGGTCTAGAGATAAATTAAGGAAACGACTGAAACCAGCAGATCTACATCTTTTTTGAACTTACATCTCCAATTTGATGAAAATGGACATCTCAGTACTAAAATTTACGACAAAAGGGACAATCTTAATTTTAAAAAAATATCAATTTCTCTTTTATGGACAGTAATATTCCGGAGTGTATGTTTCACGTCTGATTCATTACGCGAAAGCTAGCACAAATATACAGACTTTCTCATTTGACATAGTTATCTCCGTGACCGCCTTATTAAATGTTGTAATACTCCACTAGCTTAAGACACTAGTGCTTTTGTCGGGCAACGGATGACAGTGTAAGGGCACTTTGCCAGTTAAATTTATGTTTCTTGACAATACCTCATCCATGACCAGAAAAACATGGATGCAGCGTTGTTCGACAATTAGCAAAGAATTCCGCTCAAACCGGTGCTGGGGTCGTCTTGAACTTACTATGAGGTATGAGCAAAGCTCGTTGTTTAAGGCCTCATGGTGACTTCAAGCTGCTTTCCTTGCTCGTCTTTACCATGTATTTGTAGAGACTTTGTCTCATGTGCATTTACTCCATATCCTTTCATTCACCATTCAAAAAATTCCGTCTCATACGATCATTAAAAAGGTTCTTTAATAGATATCAGTCCCTTGTGGAAAAATTTGAAGTTCCGGTCTGAGCTCTGATTCAAGATAATTTCTTCACTTAATACTGGGATTAACTGCCTTGACCTTTCAATGCATGGGAATTGCTACCGGACACTACCGCAATGGAAGGGAAGGTTTAGCATGCCATAAAACTGGTTTAGCCTGTACCGAGTCAGAGACCATTGCGGTCAACAATATTGCCGGTGGATTTCACCTGATTTGTCTTTTTGTCTCATAGACGTCGGCTCTTGACTGCACTCTTCGGTAATTTTGTTATCACCCTTATGATCTACTTCACAGAAGAGAAGAGATTTCTACAGATAGTTAAAACAACTATTAAATTGGTAACATTTTTGTTTAATTTTACGTCGCAAAAAACCCCAAAAAGACAAAAAAACCCAAAAAACAAAAAACAAAAAAAAAAAAACCTGTAGACCCATCGGATTAGTTCACACATACCAACTTAGCATGAACGTATTTCAATTAAGATCGAACACAAACTAAAGTTTCTGTTCACATAGCTTATTTCACAACGATATGTCAACAGGTACACACTGCAGTGAACATTATCTGTTTGAGTCATAGTTGTATTAATCACCAATACATGGTTTGTTTGACTATAAATGCCGAAAGAAAAGCTTCATATGCAAAGTACATCTCTCATACGAATAGTAGCGAACGTTTTGATAGACGTTTTCTTCCGTAAATGATGTTTTGCAGTGTGAGACGACCCATGTGAGATCGATGCACGCGACCTCGCCTCCTATAGGTAAATGACCAACCATAAGTGTTCCTTTTGGTGATACAATAATCGTAACCATGACCGTTAAACGTCATAAAACAGCTGACGTCACAATGTAAGGTACACTCAAATGGCGACGACGTTAGTTGCACAGTATAGGTTTCAAGATGTTTGTTGTCGTATTTTACGGAAGAAATAGCTACTTACATTCGATCAAAATCAAAGATCGGAATATGCTCCTCTCGAGAAAAGACGAAATTTCTTACACTTGTGAAAGATACCCCGATCTTTAATATGACCTTATGCAAGATCCTATTAGTCTTATTCTCTCGTTTCGCTGCGCTCCACTCGAGAAAAGATTCAATTTCTTACATTCATGAAAGATACCCAGATCTTTGATCTGCTCTCTTGTAAGAAGCTATTAATCTTTCGAATGCCCATGTTGAACTTTTGAACGATAATAGGGTCTGTAAGTCTCGTTCTACTTTCACTTTATAAATCCGGAAATTTATGACGTCACTATGCAGAACGCACATTCAATCAGTCAACCGATTTCACTTCCGGGATATTTTTCTCAACGTCACAAAGTCAGGATTAATTAGACGCTTTACATTGGGATATCTACCTTAGCTGGAAGCGCCTGGTTGATAGAGACTCTGCGGCTTCAAGAAAATCGCCATTTCTATTTGATTTCTACCCAATTTAAGTTAATCAAGGTAATAATTCATTGATTTAGAATATGCTGGTTCATAGAAAATGAATTCTATGGTGAATTTGATCTGTGAATCGAAAACCCAACATTCCCCCATAGTACTACATAAGTAATGATACCCGGGAAACACGTTTCTCATTCATTTACGTTGGCCATGTGACGAGACTTACAGACGTTATAGACAACAGAAACGCAAAGGGGGAGAGGATGATTGTCTTCAAAAATATGGCAGACAAGGAATGCAGGAAACTTCTCTTACATCGGCATCAATCTATTTCAGCTGGTATATCTTCACAGAACCCTCCATCTGGCAGTTGCTTATGTTTGACTGGTACAAATGTAATTGTTCATGCAAATGGTAGGTACTCATGTAGTTACAATACAATATTAACAGTACCCTTAAACAATGATGATTGACTTGTCCGTTCTTTGGTATGAGAAAGAAAGGAAATGGGGTAAATGTCAAGGGGATAACATCCCATATCCAGGTTAAAACGACCCAAAACAAAGCATCTAGGGGTCACCGTATGGTCTTCAACACAGTGAGGAATCTCACATCATATAGCAATCCCTAAATGATGTTCGATTTTTCTAAAAGTTTCGCATACAGAAACACTTTAGAATAGGGAACAAACCATCGTTTAAAAACCATTCTATATTCTAAATATTTTTTTGCCTACTTTGGAGCTTTTGTATCTTCGTTGTTGTTTCGTGTTCAAGTGTGTAATACATCAGTTTTGTACATTAGTTGAACCTTAACATCGAGCATATCTATGCAGTTTGAGTTTATTACAGTTTCGCATTTTTGCTTTTAAAAGTGCTCCAGTTTATTCCGTTCATTGTTTTTCTTGCGAGGATTGTGTGCTGTTTGTTAATCTGCTCGTTTCTAAATGTAAGTTAAGGTAGATCGACACCGACGCATTCAATTGGCGCATATTGCGGAACACGAACTCTGACCTGATATCACTATATTGTAAAGTTTTTAATATACAAGTATTTTTTTTTGATTCTGGAATTATTATACCAATATATATAAAATAAAGGGACTCAACAAGATCCAAGTAATTATAAACCTTAATTACCTTGGAAAACTATTCACATCTATATTAAACACTAGACTTTTCTTGCAAATGAGATTTCTCTTAAATCGAAGAACGAAGCTGGTTTTCGGAAGGGTTATGCAACTACAAATCATGTTTTTGTACTTCATGCACTTATTGAATTATTTTTTTCTTTTTGTAAAAATTTATTGAATTTAGCAAGTCATTTGATACTGTTTCTCTGTCTTGTCTTTTCAAAACTTAAAGTTGATTAACATAAAAGGAAAATGCTTTAAGGTTACCTATAATATGTACAAAAGTATATAATCCTGTGTTAAATGTGATGGGGTAACCTCTGATTTTTCCCATGTGACATAGATGTTAGACAGGGTGAGAATTTGTCACCCTTTCTTTTAAATCCGTTACTCTTCGAGAGTGTTGTCCTCTCTCAATCGTCAATGTTCTTAAGGAATTGAAAATGGTTATTGACTATGACATGTTTCCACTTGCACGGTCTTCATTTCAACCGATCAATCCATTTTCCAAATTTTCAAAGTTACCAGTTGGTTGTAAAGCCCTTTATATAGACAATTCCAAGTTTTCGATTATTTATTACCACTGGGACGATGCCTCTGCTGGTGGACTGTAACTCCTCGAGGGTACTCATTAACCCAGAGTCAGTACTTCGGTGCTGACCCGAAAACCGATTTCATTTTGGAACTTGCAATATCTAAATTTTACAAAATTTTGTTTAAAACATACGGACTATCTCCCTCGTGTACCGCTCTGTCCTTAGCGGAATTTTGGCTTTTCAATTTAGATGCTTTTGATTATTTGTTCTCTATCAGCTTTTATACCTATTTTGGTTTTTGGACTTCCAAATGTTTTTATTTGATCTGCACTGAAGAGACATAAGTTGTCGAAATACGCATATGTAGAAACTAAATTAACAGTAACTTCGGTATTTTATTATTGGTTATCTGTATAGTTGAAGAAGAAGAAGAATATGAAGAAAGGTCTTAGGTTCAAACTGAGAATTATTTCACAGATAATTTATTGTACTTTAATTATCAGAAATCATTTACTTTTACTGCCTGATTATAGGTTCAACATAAAGTAATGACTTATTTGTTTAATAAAAATTTGTTTCCAAAATGTAAGATAACATAATAAATTTTCATTCAGGTGGTATCAACACAAACTCAATAGGAACGGTCTCATCGCCACAGTGTGTTGTGTATGCTGGAAGTAAACTAACACCATGTGTTCACGATGCCAACACAAATGACAAACATGCTTGGTTTAAAATATCATCAGGTGGTCAGGTAACATTTGAGGGTTTCATTTGCATCTTCATTTCTTCTTATAGAATTTTTCGCTAAATTGTTTGGCGAGTTGTTATTTTTTTTTCTGTGAAAAGTGTTTTAACATTAACATGTTAATTTTTTGCTTTTAGATTAAAGAATATATGTATTCCTAACAAGGTACTTTATGATACACTTTGGAGTTGAGACTTGTAACTGTCATGTTTCAGTATGTGTAGTGCAGTGTTTCAATTTTTGAAATATATTACAATAAAAGAGAAGGTATCGTTTGTTATATATACAAATCGGCATTGTATTCTAAACCTAACAAAAATACATGTAAGAAACACGAAAACTCTAAGGACGAATTTCTTTTGGAAAAGTACCAGAAGAGACATCACACGAATTTCAGTTTTACTTTAATTTATCCCTTAATACAATACTACAAATTGCAAATTTTTAAACGTATAATGTATTCGATTGGTTTTTCTACTATCTTTTTTGACAATATTATGAAATACTTTGGTTTTATACTTTAACTAAAGTATAGTGGGTCAAGGAACGAATGAATTTAGAATTTCGAATAAATTATAGTAAAAATATACGAGAAAGAACCTCTCGTTAATTATTCCCAAAAGTAATGAAATGAAGAAAAAAAAATAAATAAAAGTGACAAAAAGTGACAATAGTCCGAAGCAATTACTGGGAGAGACCAGTAAGGAAAATCCGTAAAAAGTACAACAGAATCGTGAAAACACAACCCAACACAGAACATTTTTGGCAAACCGTTATATTCCCGACTTTGAACGGGGATTTTATAAATAAAATGGTGGGTTAAACCAGGTTTAATGATAAATCAACCTCTCGCTTATATGACGACTAACTAAAGCTTCTGTGTGCCCAGATTGTGTTAAATGTTAAAGCCATAATAAAGTCAAAAACCAAGACAAAACCTTCTTCAATAAAATAGGAAATTTGAATTGAATATTCATCAATCAAATCTGGATATCGTCCAATAAATTTCTTGAGAAAAACTTTTAATCTGCATATATCGAAGCCCTGATTTAAAAGCTTATGAATTAAACATCTATGTCCGACTGCAAAAAATCTGGATAGTGACTACATGCTCTAGCGTAACGGATTACTTGAGAAATATATACTCCATACGCTGGGGAAGACGGAATATTACTGTTCAGATATGAAAAGTTTACAATATCAAAATTGAAATCGTCGCTTTTTTCATAAATTCGTGCGCTGAGTTTGCCACTGTCGTCAAACTCCAGAAGTAAATTTAAAAATGAAACAGAATGGTCAGTGTCTGTAGTCTCTTTTATTTCAAGTTCTGATGGATATATTAATGGAATATAGTCGGCAAATTTACAATTATTAAACGACAATGAGAAATATTGCACTGAAACAAAGCTAAAAATCACCAAAGAGGCAGGAAATGAATTTTAGGTTTATTGAAATTGTGCTCTGTATTTAAGCAAAAATTCGGAACGGAGTTAGAATCATGATCTTTTCAATATAACTAAAAAACCAATTTTTTTAATTTTTGTATAGAGTGGTTGGGTTGCTGGGGATTTTTTACAAGTAGCAGACAAAAGCAAATGTACAACATCTGGAAGTACGAGTTCTAGTGGAAGTAATACAAACTCTGGAAGTGGAAGTAGTAATAGTGGGTCACAACAGCAAGCTTCTACAGGTATGTGTTAAATTCTACTCACAAAAATATTTATAGTATAACTAATCGACCGTCGTCAATATCATTAAAATGTCATGGGTGCCGAACAACGCAGTTTTAATCCACCAAGTTGATCGACACAAGTGACATTTTATTTATATTCATGACGGTCGATTAGTAGTTATGCATTTAGTTATATCGATTTTCTACGCAGAAACTAAGATTCTAGATGCGATTTTTTTTAATTTTAATATATACAATGTTTATAATTTTCTTTACTAAAAAGTACCAATTACTTTTTAATTCTGTCTTTTTTTTTATTCTACTGACTTAAATTATTCTAGAGTTATCTTTCGTTGAATATTTATATCGATATTTTCAGGATCGCTATCGAACTGTTTTCCTGGTTCTGAAATGAATTCTTTACAACAAAAGTTAATTGAATACGAAGCTCTGAAAACCAAAGCATATGATGCCCAACCTGGTTCATCATATAAAGATTGGACAGTCTGTAAGATATTTAATTAATCAACTTATTCCTGAAATAGTTAGCTAGACATATTATATTTAGGGGAAGGAATGGTGGATAAATTATTACCAGTAATTACCATTTCGTTAATTACTAAAAGGAATACGTAACTGTTACTAGAGCCAATTTACCGGCACTTATTTGTTTTTTAATATTTTACGAAAGGCTATGAAGTAAATGAACATAACACATATGTTAACTCCAACTGCAATTAATTTAATGGGCTGTATGGCCATTTCGGAAATAAATTCCACATCAGCAGCACTAGAACCCAAATATAGGAAATCCATGATTGTTCAAAATTGCTTAAAACTAAACGAAACCCATATAATCAGTAATATAAAATATAGCTAAGGACAAAACTACGATGGAAGGAGTTAAACCTTAGTTTTAGAATTTACATAAATTTAGATGATAGTTATAAACAAAGTGTACACATGAGATATAATCTCATGTGTACACCATATTTTAGAAGAATATATAACAATATTTCTGACATTCAACAAAATGAATTCACAGTACATATGAAAAATAAATTTACTGTAGTCACTATAAGATTTATAAAATGTTCTGCTCAAAAATTGGCTTAACATTTTCAGTAGATACGGAATTTACAAAAGACAAAAGAATTAATATCGTACTTCTTATTGGCAATGTAAAGCATCTTTCCAGAGCACCTGATCATATATCCTGTTTTGAAGTCATACATTTGTTTGCTGATCTTGTTAGTTTCTGTTTCTCTGTTTTATCTTTGTTTATTGTCTCCGTTTGCCTTGCTTCTATATAACCATGGTGTTTTGCTCCGTTTTTCTTTGCTTCAATATTATAGTTTTTTTTAGGCTTTAGATTTTCCCCTCTACTTTTAGTTAGGTATCGTTATTCATATAATTGTAATAACCCAGAAAACACTTCAGCAGAAGATCAAATTGATAGGCGGAAAGTAACAAGTTTTTCAGAAAACTATGTAACACATTGACAAGTCTGCGCAGATGACATGCACTCGTACAAAGCTGAATTTTGACAAACACTGTAAAAAGTTTCGTCCAGGCTTTTCCCTATCAATTCAATTTTAGTGACATTTTTTTGTCTCTATACCTTATTAAACTCTCAAACGTACTTCGATCATTTGTTTTCGAAATGTTTTGATTTTGACATTGATTGTCGAAATTTGTTCAAATCAACTATAACTTGATATATTATTGTGGTGTTTCAAAACTGCTATAAAAATATGAAAAAGAAAGGAAATGGGGTTAAAGTCAAGGAGACAACATTGTATATTTTTCTTAAAATTATGGAATAGATATTCAAAAATTTGTTTTCAATTTTAAACATGTCTTGTGAAGTAGATCATTATGGTAATACCTGTTCATTTATGCATTATATTAAGTATGTTTTCTTTTTGAATTTATTGGGGGATCTCGAAGAACAAGTTTTACTTTTCATTGTTATCTGTTTAGATTTTTATTCACAATTTATTCATATCACGAATGACTTATCCTTGTTTTCCTGTAGGTGTTGGATTTAACATGAGACGCAGTAATGCCAGGTCGGTTTTCAAGCAAGCATTACCAAATGTTGACTTTGACGCTGTTTACAATGGCCAAACTATGACAAGAGATCAATGTATGACTCTTTTTAAGGTGAGTACAACTGAGTTTAATAAACTGTTCACCCATATACAAGAAATACGTATATTACAGACAATAGTTTTGTCCTTTAACATATCAGAATGATCTTCTTGTCGCGCATATTTCATATTGCCTAAATAGTTTGGACTAAAGGAGACAAATAGTCTTAAATATCTATCAGATGACAAAATTATTAAACACATCTATATTTAGATGTCATAATGATAAATGAGACTACTCAAACAGAGTTTGTTGAAAAGGAGTCTTACAGAAAGTAGCAATCATTCTTCACAAATGCCCCCTTCACTTGATGAACCATATAGATTGCTGCGTCTTATGGTAGCCTGTAAACTAGGGAAGGCTAGGTTTTCCTGGAATTCCTTTGGGAATTTATTTTGAACCCGACATTTTGCTATGAAAAGCAATATTTAAATTTACAGTCCCCTAAAAAGTTAAGCATCACTATCAAAGTTTACCCAAGAAAACATCTTGAAAATTATAAGTATAAAATTATTCATGATGATAAGCGTGATGATAAGCTAAGCTTTTGAAAAGATAATCGAAAATCCGAAGTTTGAAACCAAAGATAAAACAATTTCTTCAATATGAGAATTCCAATTTCACAAATAGCTACAATATGGGACATTGCGAATTAAAATTTGCTAACAGATCATTTTTATTTTGTTAATGTGGTTCAACATTCCATAAATTGCTAATTTTAGTCTTAAATGGATTCGTCAAAGGGATCTGGAACGCGTCCAAAGTCAATCAAAATAAGACGTAGTGTTAAAATTTGGAAAAACGTTCCAGAAGTTCCGACGTTCTATTAAAATGCTTAAAATCGACTAAATGGACAATGCCAAACCAAAACGTACAGATTTGGATATTTAATCCTCATAATAACGAAAAAAAAAATTTTTTTCTGAGAAATAATATCTTTTAAAAAATTTTTAAATTTTATTAATTTCAAACAAAAATGGTCAAAGGAAGAAAAATTTTTCCCCCGGAAATTATTAGTTGGACATTTTAACAGTCCCTTAACCTACCAAAGCCTTACCTAATAGAAACAGAAAGCATTAGGACGTTTTATTTCTGAAATTAAAAAAAAAACAACATCTCTGATTTCAAAAATTAAAAACTAAGTAAGAACCGAGCTATCTTTCAAAAAACCAATAATCCAGGGACAACGGTAACATCTGAAATATCAAGAAACAAAAATTATCAAAAATATTGCTCGAAAGTTTTCAAATTCATGCTCGTCTAAAAAATGGCTTTAGAATTTACAGAATCCTAATTTTATGACAAAATTGAGCATAAATTGATTCCTTTCGACATTTCGTTACATTTTCGGAAATTCATCTGTTAAAATATCGGATAACTGAAATGGATGATCTCCCCTTTACTCAAACATCAAAACACATAGGATGTTCATTGGTGTTTTACCTTTGTATCAGCAAAAAAAAAAAGAATGATGTTAATTTAAAAATTAAGGTGATGCTTAACTTTTGGCGGACTGTATATTTCCGTTAATTATCAAATGAAACAAATCATAAAGTAGGGTTAAAGTAAATTGCATAAAATAAATCTGGTCTTTCATATCCCTTTATCTGTTCATGTTGTCTGTTTAGTATGATCTGGATCTCAACTACATCTCAATACCAAAATCTAGATTTGGAGCATCATTTTGTAAATTTCCACTACAAGTCAAAATAGCAATAGTAAGTGCATACTATAGAGGCGATATGGGTCCTAAAACGGCAGCTCTAATAGCTAATGGAGATTGGTGTCATGTGAAAGCAGAATACCTAAACCATGACGACTATATACACTGTGTACAAAAACATATCCCTGGTGTGTGTAAAAGAATGGACTGGAATGCTGATCAGTTTCAGACCATGTGTGAGTATTATTCATTTTTATTTAGCTGTAGAATGCATTTTTGCTTTGATTTTTGAATAGTTCTGTTAACTACATTATATTTGATCCTATTTTCAGAATCTTCTAAAAATCTGAGTTTCGAAAACTTTTAAATTTGTTTTGTATTTGACCTGGTCGAGACAACGAAGATGAAAATCGATAATATGTATCAACTATTAGTGTCTTAAGTTTCAAAAGAGGAAATTTTAGTTACCACTTTTTAATTCACTTTGGCTTTCCTGTTAATTCATAATTGATGTTGTCATTACTGTTCAGATGTCCTAAATTTTTTGAAAACTGTCCCCGTTGCACCATGTTTGAAGATGTGTTGTTTTCCGGATTTACCCTGTCGGCTTGTTATTACGGTATAAGGTAGGCGATGTTATTGGGGAGTTATTTTTCTGTTTTTAGTTTTTAGCTCTTCTTTTTATAAAATAAATGTTACTTATGTGTTATGGTCTCATGTTCATTTACTCCATATCCTTTCGTAAAATACTGTAAATATAGTTTCTGCAGATGCCAACCTAGACTTTTATGTGCAAGAAGACACATGTGATATTTAAGTTCATCCTAACCTAATGTGAGCGATCAAGAAGAGGCGTGGAATGGGTATTTTTATAGATGTTGGTCAAGGCTAAGTCTGTTTCGCTGTTGAACAGTTTTCTGTCTCATTTGAAAAAAAAATGTTGCGATTTGTTTGTTTATCATTTTAACATAAAGATTATTTTCTTTTGACACTGCATCTGAAGGTCAGTCTATAATAAAATTCTAATACGTTGGCGTTCGGCCACTTAGATGGATCCAAGTTTATCTTTAATTTTGTTGATATTGACTTTGTTTGATTATAATACTTTTCAGTTAGAGGAAACCAGAGAAGTTTTGAAATTTATTGCTTATTGAAAATATATACGTTAATAGAATTATAAGAGAAGTTTGAATCACAATAAGAACCCTTGCTTGTCATCTCTGTCATTTTGGTAATGTTAATGCTAAATCGAACATGAA
>MJUU01055767.1:50587-61626 GCA_002080025.1 Modiolus philippinarum | reverse complement strand
TTTATTGATTATCAATTTCATTAATTGAACTAGTAGTAAAATTTTCATATTTTATATCTATAAATTATACTATTTTTTTTTTTGGCAAAAAAAAGTTTTTTATTCCCCTTTTTCAGAGAAAACAGAGAAATGAACAATTATCCTACCAACAAGAATCTGAAAAGAGTAGCCAATAAAATCTTGCCCATTTATATCAAGACAATCAATGAAATATGAAAAACAGCGAATAGAAGCAAATAGATATTAATGAAGCATTAGTTCACATGATCGCTGGAACTTTGTCGCCTCTTTCCATGGTGGAAAATCCATATTTCAAGAAACTTATAAACAACGTTGACCCAACATTCCATCAGTGAAAAAATGTTTATGAATCTCAGCTTTCTAAATATGTTTTGCAATGTTTTATGTATATTATTATATGCTTTTTAAAAAAGAAATCTAATCGAAACTAATCGAAAGTAATTGTCGATTACTTCACATAAAGTAATCGATTGTAATTGATTACATGTGAAATACATGTGTAATCGATTAATAATCAATTACACAAAAATATGCCAAGTAATCAATTAATAATCGATTACATTTCAAAGTAATCGCGCCCATCCCTGGTTGAAAACTCACGTTTGGATAGATACTGTACTTAATGCAAGAATTTCAGTAAAACCAACTGGAATGTAATAAATTAAAGATCTATGGTGCTTTGCTGCTATTATTTAGAATTGTATTAAGATTTTGACATTGGTTTTCTAATATGTCATTACGTTTTCAATAGTTATATCAATATTTTTTTGTAATTTGTTTATTTTTCAAGTAAACATGTTAAATTACAATACAACAGAAACATTTAAAGTACAAGTTAAAAATTGACGCAAAGCATCAATTCGCCGCCAAATTAGGTCAAGTAGAGTGTATGTCTTGGATATGTGTTATTGTACTTTTATAGTACACGAAATATAAGCTCTGACCTTAACTTTAACCAATCATTGAACCATGAAATGTAGGTCACAGTGACGAACAAACTCTTGTTTAATGTTGTTTTCTTTCTCAGAGACATCTGCATGCAAGATAACATGATACTATCTCTTATAGTACCTAAGATATGAACTCTGATATAAATTCAATCAGTGTCATTGACCATGAAATTAAATCCTTTTCCCTCAAAGACATCTGCATGTAAAATTGTTTGATCCCATCTCTAATATTACATGACATATGAGCTGTCACTTAAACTCTTACCATATATCTAGGTCCTGTGGCCTGATTCTTGTCACTACTGCATAAGATGACAGCCCTTGACATGCTGAACATTTTTAGCGGGAAGGGATATCGGATATAATTTTGAAAGGGAACCACCCAAGGACCATCCCTGCCAAGTTTGGTCCTAATTGGCCGTGCTTTCAAAGGAGATGAAAATAAGAAAAGTAACGACGAATGCTTCATGGTGGCAATAGTTCACATGACCCTTTGAGTCAGGTGAGCTAAGAACCCCTTTTTTAACAAATGGATTGGATTGTAATATTATATATATATGTATTTCTTTTTTGCAAGAATCATTCTGTTCATATTAAAAATTGGTTAGCTGAAGCTATTAAAATGTATTGCATTGGACCAATTTATGTACAGACAATGGCAACAACCTGACAACAGAGTCATAACCTAATAGAATAAAGATTCTTTTTTATTGCACAAGCATACACTGTCAAAATTCATTATAGTAACTGAAAAACAATAAAAATAACTTGCTTTATATTTTAAAACTTCAAGTAAAAACGTAACAAAACAGATGTGACTAGGATCTTATAACTTTAACTGTATAAAAACATCTCATTTTTTTTAGATGAAAACAATTGTAAAAGAAAGTATATATATAAAATTGCAAAAAATGTTAACAATAATGGTTGTTTGTATTAAATATAATCTGTAAGATCATTGTATTCATGTTTTTGATGTTTACTGGTTTCATATTAAAAGTGAAACTTTCTTCCGTTAAAGATGATCTTACAGAAAATATTTTATATAATAAAATGGCATTTTAATACATGTTGATTAAAAAAAATGTTATAAACGTAACACCCGTGAGAGTGAAACATAGGGCCCGTACACCAACCTCTCAATTTGACATTTGTTTTTGATAGTAAATATAGATTGACAACACCAAAATGTCCTAAATTTGTAAGATTGTGAATCAATTGAAGGCTGACTTGTTTTTGGTGATTGTAATGTTGAACCATTGTTTTAATAGACATTCTTAATTAGTATCGAATTATTTCCAACTGATAATACAGTCAACAGCTTATGTAATTGCCAATAGAGTAATTTAGATTTTAGGCATTTGAGATAATTTATAGTGTAGAACTAGTACAGCTGTAACAGTAATCATTACACAGCAGTCAAGCAATTTGACCCGTGTCTATACTTGATGGTATTTCAAAGATGATTGAAGGTAATTATTGTTATTGTTTGGTTTTAATTCATTCTATTAATTGTTCCATTTTTATGATTTTTGTTATTTTTGTTAAAATGATCGGGATCCAAAGCACGCTATCTTGACCCACTTCGACAGATTTTCTTTTGTTTTCACTCTCACTAATGTTGACCTATATCAATTAACCCATATCTGAGGCACACGTGTTTGGTAAAAAGATTGCGCCGGATACGCTGGTTCTCGCTTTATGTATTTATCATTTTTTTATTATTTTTTTATGAACAACCAAAAATTAATAGTAATAACAACAATAATAATTGGAAACAATATGCAACCCCCAAAAACCATTGCAATTAAGGTAATCATGCATCTGCATCATGATATCCAGACACACTCCTCCGGACATGTAACAGAAAAGTCAAGCAAGCATAACCCGTCTCCCTTGTCTTATTGATTTCCCTTTCACATTAGTTATAATATTAATGAAAATTAAATTAATAATTTTGTAAACAATTTTCTTGAATAAATAATTTAAAAATATTTCCTATCTTATTGGAAAGGTATCTTCATTGTAAAAGATTAGGACACATTAGATCGATTCTAATGTAAAACAAACAACTGCTCCTGGTCACGTGCTCCTCCACTGAAGTTTCAAAATATCGTATCAAATATATTCGCCGCCTCCTGGCGGCGAATAATAAAATATCATACTGACAGTGTATATATAAATATCTATATCATTTTTTAAATCAACTGAATACCTTTATACAACTACCGATTCCAGAATTGACCACTTTCTATTAATTTTATTATTTTGTGCAGGGGATAAGTACAGTGCAGAATTTTTTTCTATGTCAATACAGCTATGTCAATATAGTATTATAAATATTCAATTTACCCCTTAACAGATGGTTCTCTTCCATCACATCTACATTCATAAATAAAATATTTCAGAATAAATAAAGTATGATTAATAATATCATATATCTGTGATTCATTTGTCACATAAAAAAATCTTTTGGGTTAAGAGGAATCGTAATTCCATAGCAATTCAATGCATTCCTAATACCAATCCAAAAATTTTGCCCAAATGTACTAAATATCAATATGCATGTGTATTCGTCTTATTTTGGGCTTCAATCGTATAAAATATTTGATCGAAATTGGACCTTTGAATTTTCCATTAATTTTTCATTAAAATATGTATATTCAGAATATTAAGATTTGAACAAGAACTTGAGAAAAGTGAATCAATGAAAAGAAAAGTTGGGATGCATAAAAATTTCTCATGAGTTGTAAATGATAAAATCTGAGAAATTCGAAAATCTGACACAAGGTAAAAAAACCTGACGTGTGATGCACCTTTTAGTAGTCATTTTCTTCATCTTGACTGTTATTCCATGCAATTTAAAAACCTTTTGGTATTCTGTCTTTCCAATGTATAATTTCTTTGTTCTGAAAAAAAAGTGTCTGAATAATAACCATTTACATACTGTTATGTAATTTATTTGTTTTTCAGTCATTAGTGGATAATGTCATGATATTCTAAAAGCTATTTGGGTTTAACTCCTTTCAAAACAAAACATCCACACTAAAGGGGAAGACATTCATGCTTAGTGGTGGTGTGTGTAAATCGGAACATCAAAAGGCAATGTACTGGACAGAAGATTATTGCAACCGAATGATTTTAGATAATCGCTTGTTTCAAATACTAATACTATAAAAGTCATTTCATTTATTTATTTTTCAGTTACGAATGTCCTGAATGTAGAACAGGAGGCGCTCCTGGTGGTACTGTATGTATCAGTCCAACAATAATGAAATACATCTATGATCTAGGGAGTAGAGGTACTATCCATGTAAGTCATAATCATTTGTAATCATTCTGTGAAAATTAAATTTTTATCCGTCAACGACAATGTTTTCATTTGCGAATCTTTTTTGTTACTTTCATTAATTTCTCGTTGCAGTCGATCTGTTTTCTCACAAACTCTTTCCAAAATAAATTTGTTGATTAATGCCACTTATCACAAATAGAACAACCATAAAAAGCCTACATTTTACTTGAAAAGTTTGTACTATTCCCTGTAGACAACAATGACAATAATAAGAAAAATCAATTATGGTGTGTTTGTGCTGGAAGATTTCCATTAAGCTATGTGTGGAACTAGTTACAATAGATTAGTTGTGTATGTTTTGTTTAACTACAGATTGTCTGTAAAAGGTAAATATTTGATTTAATCTTTCCGTATTGTTGTATAGCAAGGAAATATTTAAAATTGTAGCACAATTGGTAAACACAACTTCTCTGGAGATCTTACAAAGATCAAAGTACCTGAATCGGTTCTAAAGGGCTCCGCCAAATGCTGGATGCGTCCGCGGGAGGTGGAAAGGGGAGTGCCCTGTCTCAGTGGGGTAACCAAGTCATAATACATAGACCCTGATCACTAACCATAAAGTCAAACATTAAGATTAAACACCACGCTCCATGCAGTTTAAAGAGCAGATCAATATTTCTCGATATAAGGGCTAAAGTTTCTTTCTTCTGATAAAATTTTTGAATGAAGTAATTTGTTGTCGTCTTTATATAGCTGAAATATTGCTAAATTGACAAAAAACTCGAACTATTCAATCAATCATTTAATGATTTAAGAGAGTTATTGTATTTCTTTTTAATAGTGTCGCTTGCATGTTCGTAGCGGCAACATATAGGGATCACTATCCGTCGTTTTCCATTGGCGTTGGTGACGTCATCCGTTGGCGTCTTCGTCACATAAAATTTGTCACATTTTCTCATGAATCATATATCCGAACATTCTGCAATTTGGCATGGACAAATAAAGGAATATGGAGTAAATGTACATTGGACAAAATACCTATAAATACATGGTAAGATTCAGCAAATGGAACAACGTTTTCATTGTTGTTCTTCATCTTGAATTAAAATATGTTGACCTATTAATAAAGTAATAAAGTTTTCTTGGATCTCTCGCAGGTCAACTTCATGTTTGACGGAACGTTAAATATTTTTGCATAGTGAAAGTTTCTGTCACATTTTTCTAACGAACCGCATAAAGCAGCCATCTATAATTCAATATGGAGTATCAGTCTGGGGACCTATACCGTGTAACAGAGTTTAGGATGTCTTGTATGCCCATTGCCTGTTTGACGAATCTTATAATGTTTTTCGCTGTTCTGTCATAGTTTTTTTTCAGGAACCGCATATCCAAACCTTTCAAAATTCGGCATAGATTATCAGTATAGGGACCTATACTGTGTAAATGTGTTTGGGAATTCTCACACTCCCACTTATTGTTTGACGTGACTTGGAATATTTTTAGCGTCTTGAAAATTTCTGTCACGTTTTTCTGTGGAATCACAACTTCCTGCCTTCTGCATTTTCTCATGTAGTTTCAGTATGGTGAACTGTACTGTGTAAGAGAGTTTTGGATCTCTCTCGTGCTTTTTATATGACGGAACTTTTTTTGCATTATTACGCAGGCGACATATGTTGTTCCTGGAAGACTTACTACTAAGTATTAAGATTGCATTTGCCTGAAGTTTAACTTTTGTATATCACGTTCTTTTGCTTGATAAGTTCATATGGTCGTTTTCAAATCAATACATATAAGTTAGTTTTCTTTTTATTTTAATGAGGGCAAGATGTAATTATATGCTGCTTCTGTGTATATAAAATTGTGTGCAGTAGAGATGGCTCGATAGTTTAATTCTTCGCTAATGGTCAATGACCGAATTTTCGAAACTTGTAATTTTTTGTTTTGATAATTCCACTGGAATTGTATATCGGTCTCCTGGTGCAGTGCATTAGCGAACGAATATTACCATAAAGGGTGCGGGTATTGTTTACAATAAGAAGTGTAGAGCTTGTGTTCTGCTTGCTTTCACTTTTTACAACACTTTTGATTACATTTGACTTTGTCAATTCTGAGCATGTCAGCTGTTTAATACTGGATTTTGCGATTTTCCTTTGAAGAGAGATAAGTAGTCGAAACGGCTTTTTCTAATTTCTGCACTTTATCCAACCCTGTTACACAATAAACTGGAAACAATAATTGCAGATTTAATACATCAATGTTTCTGCACAAAAAATGGAGACCGCAGATACACCTATTTAGTTATAGGGAAAGACAAGACATATTTTGTGAAGAACCAGACTGATTCAAACAAGTTCGTACACTGAGACTGACGTAATCAAAATGTTAGAATTTGATCGACAATATTTTGTTAAATTCGGAGGTCGTGTTTTCCAACAGACAATAGGGATTCCTATGGGAACAAAATGTGCGCCGCTTTTAGCTGACATTTTGCTTTACTCGTACGAGGCTAAGTTTTACAAGGGCTTATCAAAAGAAAACAAATACATTTAGCCCAGTCCTTTAATTTCAGCTTCCGCTACATAGACGATGTACTTTCTCAGAATAATCCTAAATTTAAGGAGTATTTACATCAGATCTATCCAAATGAGCTTGAAATTAAAGAAACAACTGAAACGCCTACTTCAGCGTCGTACCTAGATCTTTCATTGTATATTGACGAAGATAGACGTTTGAAATCTAAGCTATATGACAAACATGATGATTTCAATTTTCCATTGTTAACTTTCCCTTTCTTAGCAGCAATATACCTAACTCTCCAGCCTGTGGAGTGTACATTTCACAGTTGATTCATTTCTGTCGCGCGTGTAGTTTGTACAGTAATTTTTGAACAGAGCAAAAACACTGTCCTGAAAGCTGCTTAGTCAGGGATTTGTTAAACCTATGTTAATTTCATCCCTCAAGAAATTCTATGGCCGTCACCATAACATCATTGAAAGATATGACGTGTCAGTATCCCAAATGAAAGTGGACGTTTTCAGCTAGATTCACGCCTTCCCGGGTTTGAATACCGACTTTGACATTTTCCCGGATTGAATCACTCACAGTGTGACGGGTGCTGTTAACAGAGCAGGACATGCTTACCCTTCCTACCCTTCCAGTGCACCTGATGTCACTCTCAGTTTCACTGGAGTTCATACTGTGTGTGCCTTTGTTTTGAATGTTGTAATTTCTGTTTATGTGCTTTGTATCTGTCTAAAGTCATTGTTTTTTTGTCTAACGTCATTGCTTTCTGTGTTCTCGTTTTGGCCGTGTCTTTGGACTTCGATTTTTGTAAATTTCACTCTTTTGTTCCTTCGGTATTCTACTGCCGTTGTTTCTGCCCTGTTCTCGCGTTTCCTAGACAGTGGGAGAAATTGTTTCTCCTCTCTAGAGAAAATGTTGTTCTTGGCAAGTAATAGACTGAAATTCAATAAAGGGATCAAATATGTTTGCCTTTCCCATTGTGACACCATGAAAAAATGCGACCATTCCTTATGAAGTCAGGCTCGAAGAACACAATTATTTCAGATGGTCGGAAAAGAGGGTTCGATTTCTTGTCCAAATCTCCTTGAAATCAAATAAAAACCCACAGTCGTATCTCGTGAAAACGACATTTCTACACTCACGATAGTTAAATTTTCAAATATTTTAAATGCTCGGCAAGCCTCGCGTTTAAAAATTTGAAAATTTAAATACCTATAGTGTAGAAATGTCGTTTCTCTCTAGATGCAGTTGTGGATTCTATATATCTAATGAACTAAAATTTACTGTAATTTTGTATTATTACCATAGGGTAAATGCATCTGTTGTTGGACTTTAAGGTCCCGAGGGTTTTTCGTCCAGTACTTCGGTGCTGGCCCGAAAACCAATCATGTAAGAATTTACAATATAGCGACAATTTTACAAATTTAAAGATATTTCTTTTCTTTAGTTGACTTTTATACCCTTTGTTAATTTGTTTTCGGTCAGGTCTTTTCATATGTCCTAATTTTTTGGTCTACCAAAGGTCGTATTTTGATCACCACTGAAGAGAGAAGAGACGTAAATTGTGGGACTTATTATCTATAAACTGCAGCTTAGTTCAGTTTCGGCATTTTGAATTTAGAAAATATTGACATAACTCGCATTATTTAACAATTTAGAAGAGCATGGGCATGTTCATATGGCTTCCAATAGACATGTTCACTTGAATTCCATAAAAAGTACGAACGAGCTCTTCGAAGGGTAGAGCGTTGCAACATACGTGATGTAAAAAATAATGTGACCAAAGCAAAATTTTTTTTCAGGAGCAAACTAAGTCCGACAATAGACATGAGAAACTGGTCAATTCAAACGAGTCACTTTCATCATACAACGGAACCAGTCTGCATAGATATCAACATCACAAAACTTGTCAAATATATTGTCATTCAAAGGCTACAATGTGATATATAAAGGACAAAACGGAAAACTAGAATATATGTGATGAGTAGTAGTAAAACAAACTGTTTTATATAAAAACATCACTGAAGTTATCTTATCGTATCTTTTAATGTGTTTTGTTCATTTTTGGCCGATTGAGACTTTTGATTTGTTTTTAAATATGAATTACATGTAGTCCAATCATTGTTTGCTTAAAATCATAACATCAAGTAATTTTTTGTGTCAAATTTCAGGTGAATGAAATAGCAGGTGCTTGTCATGGATGTGGATCCTGGCATTATGAAGGTAAAGCGGTGGATTTACAGACAAGTAGCAGAAATCAAGACTATATGGACACATGCAGGAGATTTGGAGGAAATCCTCTGGATGAAGTACATCATATCCACTGTACGATCAAGGCATAACATATCAACAAGAATGTAAAAATGATAGTGCATCGAGAATTTTGTGGCGTTAAGTCTTTAAGAATACATTATTTAGAGTAATCTCCTTGATTTATGACATTTCATTTGGTTACACTCAGACGCTAAATGAAAAAAGGGGGAATAACAGGAAACATCTATAATTGCTGAAAATTACAATTACATGCTACAATTTGGCAGGGAAAACACATGAAAAACACAAATTTGACAAAAAACAAACATTAACAACGATAGGAACTCGGGACAGTCTGACTAGGTACAGACAATAGCAAAAGCCAGCGGTAGGGTCAAACCGGTATATGTGTACTCAGACCTCCCCTTAAACTGTCCAGACTTTCTATAGTACAATAAACATACGAATAAAACCCAATAAAGGTAGAGTACTCCATGACCAATCTAGGATGGAGAGAAAAAGACAATACGTTTTTTTAAGATGGGTCAAGGTTAAATCTGCTGTCTATTATATTTATTCTATAATTTTCCTGACATGGGTAGTAAAATTCCTACTTTTTCATGCTTACCAAGCCTATGTTTCACAGTTGTGCGAGAGCTAGCACAAATTTTACAGACTTTCGCATTAGACATAGTCATCCGTGACCACCTTATTAATCAAGGCTTCAAAACATTCACAATATAAAAGATTCAAAACATATCGTTTAAAGATAGCCGTCCCTTAAGGAAAAAACTCTGATTCAAGATTCTTTTTTACTTAGTACTTAGATAATCATTTCTTTCAACTGTCTACGACCTAAAAATAGCAATTGTTATGAGTTGCCATCGGACACTACCACTACGGTAAGGGAGGTTTGCGTGCCATAAAAACATAATATGAATTAATTACATAAATAAAAATTGCAAAAACATGGCAAAACAAACTTATTATATACTTTAGACGATCTTCCTTAGCAAAAATTAATTAGATAATTCAATCTTTCATATGCAAAATTGTCAAATAACTGAACTGACAAAGCTTTTTACTGTTACCCCCTGTTCATGTTTCAATTATTTTCAATAATAATTGAAATAAAAAAAACATTCAGTATAATAAAATGAATAATATAAAGCTTGGAGGGCGACAGAGCAGATTATCCCTTTTGTCGATCTTAATGGACGTAACCTTTCAATCACAGCCAAACATTTTGGAACCGATTTCATAAATTACAGAATACATTAAAGATTTCTTTGTTATAAATATGAACATTTGATATGGAAATATGGCGTTACTCCAAACAGCTTACTATTTGGGACATTTCTAATCCTCGTTTTTTATGGAAATGTTGTTAAAAAATGCCAGAAACCGTTAAAAAAATCCAGAAAAAATTGGAGGTAACTAACATTCTTTACGTAATGGGGGATATCGACAGGATAATCGGCTTCAATCCGTTAAATTAGCTTTGGAATCTAATGACTTGAAAATCTGACACACGTACTCTCACTTATACCGTCGATGTCTACCCAAAATAAGATCTTTTTTTTAACAAACCCTAAAAGAAGTTTTCACTTTGGTTATTTACGTAGTGCGACAGTGTTTACCAGCAGATTAGACTGCCTTGAGCTAGCCGGCAGATTGTCGCAAGCAACCCTTGACCAATCTTTAAAGATTTAATTTTGCTATTTTTTCTCCCTTTCAAGATCGTAGTCATGGAAGGCCTTATGTCGACTTCAAGATCGAGAACACTAATAATGGCGTTTTTCGATTGAAATAAAATGTATTTGTAGCGGCTTTGTCTTATGTGCATTTACTCCATACCCTTTTATTGTTTATTTAATACTGGATGTCTCTCCTGGCGTGTTGAGTCCGTGAAATGATTCCACGTGCAAGTGAAGTATACTCTTTACATAGTTAAGTTATGGTTTACTTGTTCTTGAGAGAATTTATCATATAAATACACT